>JAQFZI010000072.1:0-27289 GCA_034695605.1 Eupelops occultus | reverse complement strand
GCAGTGAAGAGTCGTGTTTTGCTTAACAGACAGGTTATACAAAAATTACGTAACGTTTATCTCCGGGCGAACTCTTTGTCAAAACAATGAAAAATAATAATATATTTTACTATTTTTGTCAGAAAAGAATGTTTCGGAAACTCTAGTGAAGCAAAACTAATATAAATAATAAGTTTTGTACTTTTAATTGAAAATCTTATTTAAAATTATTAGGAATTTTCGTTCTTTTAATGATTTAAACCTGTTTTTCATTCATAATTCAGATAATGATTTATGGCTTCACTGAATATATGAATAAATTATTTATATTTGACTTCAAAACCAATTGAAAGTCTTCGAGGAATAATCTAATGATAGTCTTTAAGATAAACCCGTATAAGAAAAAGTCTTCATTAAAATTTTCTTCCAGTTCTTATTTTTCAACTCTAATGGAATTTTGGTGATAATCAGACAATTTTCGGGTTTATTCAAAGCCTTTAGCACTTCCTCTTCATTCAAAGAAAGGCATCAGAAAAAGAGTATAATTTATTTTTAATCACTTTCCTGTAAATTAAGTATTGTTTTATTTTTTCATCTTTTCTTGATTTCAAATGGAAAATGAGTTAATCTATTAAGAATACAAACAAATAAAAAAATGGACTCAATATTTATATAACAGTATTTGCATAAAAGCACTCAAAAGTAAATAACTGAAGGAATCAATCATTTGCTTACAGTTTTATTGCAGTTTTATCGAAATGTCTTTTATTTCAGAGATATTCATATTGTTTTGTGTATTGATTTTTATTTCGAATATTAATTTGGGTAAAATTTTCATCATTCAAATAACCATGCTCATAATCAAAATGTCTAATAGGCTCATCAATGTATAAAATGGATGGTGGTGGTGGAGGAGGAGGAGGAGGAGGAGGAGGTCTCGTCTATATAAGCAATGATAAACCTCGTAGGAGACAGAATGATATGTATTTACTATGAAAAATGATTTTATCTTGTTAAACTTAATATTCATTTTATGAAGGCTTATACTCTCACAACAGGGATGTAGTCCTACATTAATCAGAAGCAGTAAATATAGGAATATGTGAGTTTGAAAAAACTACAGTCTAGTATTGTGAACTAGGCAAGATCACTTTATCTTATTTGATAGGCTTGTATTGGGAGAGTGTCAACAGAAAAAGATGATTAAGAAGGAATACATTCCGGTCCCAATGCCTGTAAAAGAATATGTGCCCGTCCCAGTCATGAAAGAGCAACCTCAACCAATTATTGTCCAGGTCAAACAGCCTATGATGAAAATGCCCATGCAAATGGAAATGCCAATGAAGATGCCTATGGAAATGCCCATGCAAATGGAAATGCCAATGAAAATGCCTATGGAAATGGAAATGGACATGCCAATGGAAATGGATATGGGAGGAATGTATGGAATGGACACCAAAAAATCAGTCACTCATTTGTCACCTGAAAACACAACAGAGAAAAAGACGGAACATAACGAAGAGTCCACTCAAAAGCTCGTAATGAAAATCGAAAAAATGGAAAAACAAAATAATAAAAACTAATTAATTGGTATATGTTTTATCAATTTTAGTCTTAATTTACTAAAAACTACATCTCCTGTTATATCTCCTCTTTTATATTTTATTTTAACTTTTTTATAAAGTTTTTGAATGTTTTAATTTTATGTAAAACTATATAATCGTTTGTTTAAACATTAATTGTATATAAATCTGAGTTATTTCTGTGCAATAGTTTTGAATAAACTCAACTAATACTTAAAGTGTTCTGACAAATTCATATAATTTCATAATGACTTGATTTACGAAAACCTGGGTTATTGACAATAATTAATTGTCATTACAAGTTTAAATTAAACCCTAAGCATTAGATCCAAAATAGTTATGTTTTCCACTTTTGAAAGTGTTTTCGTTTTTGTTTCGGAACATTAATTTGCAAAACGAATAATATTTTCCATTAAAACAATATTAATAGCTCAGGGTAATCATTTAGTCTGTAAGTGTTTTCCAATTGTTTTCCATTGTAAAATTGAATTATCTTTTAATTTGCTTTTTGAAAAGAAAAAGTTTTAATCTAAATTTAGATTCAAGATCATCAAGACTATAGTCCCTACAGTATAGTGAATCAAGATGTGATCTAGATGAGGCTAAAATTTAAAATAGTTATATTTCATTTAACTTGATTTAATGTATGTTTGTTTAAAATTTTCTATATTCTCTCACTCCCTCCCTCTCTCTCTCTCTCTCTCACTCCCTCTCTCTCTCTCTCTCACTCCCTCTCTCTCTCTCTCTCTCTCACTCCCTCTCTCTCTCTCTCTCATTTGTGAAAAATGTTGAAATCAATCATTTGCTGTAAAAAGCATTTACTTCCGATTAGAGGTCTGAATTGGTTGACATTTGATCAAGATAATTTAAAACATCAATTTATTCTCTGTACAAAATTGATAATGATCATCTTTTATAACAAACCAATATTTGTCTCCTTAAGTTTGAAATTTAACGAAACATTTAATGGAGAAAATGTTGTGATCCTTATCTGTCTGTTATTTTAAGCTCACATTTAAAGTGAGTGAAATTCTTGGCTCAAATGGTTGACTAATCACTTGTTTATACTCTAATCTTGCAATAGCTTTAACTCTTCTTTCGTAATAACAAGTAATTAGATTTGAGTGCAGTTTAACCCAGAATTCAATAAAAAAGATTTCTTTGGAAAATAAAATAAAACAATTTTTTAATGGAAAAAATGATCATAAAAATGATGTTTTAATAAATTACTAATAAATCACTAAATATTTGAGTAAATCAAATGAAAAGATTAATAATGACTTTTAGTGTCGGATATTATATACAATCAGATAAAATTTGATTGAGTTCTGTATTTCATACCGCTTTCATTGCGTTGATAAGTGGCGTCCCATAAGGCCAGGGATCTCCGCTCTCGCAACTGATCGGAGACGAGGTTATTGATTGTTTGGAATTTCGATGAAAGTCTTCGACAGCTCTCGCAAATAGGGTCACAGAATCGTGGAGTAAGGCAGTAGTTGTCTGCAGCACAAGAGGGAAAAGGATAGTGAGTTTTAGACTTTGATATTCTCTATCAATTCAACAGAAATTCATTTGAGAGTAAAAAATGGAATAAAAAAAAGTTAATGTAAACCTAAAAATGAATTGATTTTGTTTTTTCGGCTCTATTTTGTGTCGGATATCAAAATGGATTGAAAATAGATTTTTGATCGACTAATGTTAGGCAACAAATGTTAGGTTCGCCACTATTTTCAGTACTATTCTCTACTAATATTCATTTAATTTTTCGCTAAACTGTTAATTTTATTCTGAGCTGAATTCAGTGAGGATGGGCTGCTTATCCAGTATTTTATCATTTTATAGTGAGCCAGAATCTTCCATAAAATTTTATGTTCTCAATAAGTCTGATTGGAATTTTGAGTGAATAACCAAGTTAAGTAATCAAAAAAAAGTTCAAAGAAGAAAATTCTTGATTTTAAACTTGCTAGAAAATTAATGCTCTTGTTTAAGGTTCAGAGTAATCAATTTGTTCGGCTGTTCCCTTTTGACTGGAGCCTGTTGACCCCTGTTTATCTAAATAACCTACTATTAATCTAGGAGGAAAATGTTTGTGGCACTTATGGTCGCTATACTTACGGAGATAACCCTTTTGATGCTCTGAACCATTTTTCCAGTGATCCATTCGCTCGTAACAAAACCGATCTCCTGTCCCTTCGGGTCGAGTAGTGTTAAGCCAGTAATATTTGTCTGAGTGTATTGGAATTCACTCAGGTTTAGAGTATGAATGTCCTGGTAATTGATAAAGAGTAACAAAAACTCAATTATGTGTTTCTTTAGTTATTTATCGCAAAAATCTTATTATCACAAAAGAAAAAGATTACAACATTTGTGAGACAACGGTAGCCACTGATGTCCAACCGTTATGAGCCAAATATAATCTATTTACTTTTCTTCCACTCAAACCCTGAGATAATCAAATAATTTGTGCGCCTACCATTAAAATACCTAGATCATTTTTTCCAACTGATTTTCCAAATATTTAATAATTTTAAAATTAAAAACAAGATACGAGTTACTTTGTATTTCTCCTATACCCTCCTTTACCTGAACCCTCCCCTCTTTTGGAATATGTTGTGCTTCACTGATAAGAGCCTAAACGCAGAGAAATTGTTGTGTTGTTATAGATATTGATTGAATTTGATTGAGAAAAATGTTTCAACTGAACTAAGGATAAAATTATTGCCACAAAATGTGCGACAACTTGAGTCTCAACACTAATACCAGAGCAGATGGAAAGGAAAGAGTAGAAGAAGAAGAAGAGCCGATATTCAAACACAAGTCATGTCTTCCAATCACAACAATATGTAGTAATAATCATAGTTTCGCTTCGAAACTAACGAATCGTCAAATAATTCATTTAATATCTGAGCCGTTATTTCGCTTTTCTATCAATAGATTTATACTTCAAATAAATGTGTTTTGATTTAAAACAGAGAAAAAAAATGTGTTTTCTTATCAAACAAACACTTAAAATGAGATTAAATAGAAATTAAATGAAAATAATTTTATATAATTTTATATGAATTGAAGGAAAGAATAAAAGCTTTATTTCATTTGCTATTGAATTATGAAAGAGTGAAATGAGATTTTGTTCGTCTGTTTTGACATACTTTGGCTTCAAATGGTTTTTTCGGAGTAAAAACAGAAGACATCCGAATAATATGTTATCAAAACATCCAGAATATGGAAGAGTAAAAATATATAAATAGATTCGGAGAGAAATTTTCCACTCATATAATGAATGAGTTTTTTAGTGCACATACTTTGGAAATGGGATAACCAGAACATAACATGACTTACATTTATAAATAGAAAGTTAAAAAGTGAATGCAGTTTCTTAAATCTTTATGAATCTTAACTTTGCTTGATTAATTTTTTCAATTATATTTTCTTATTTTACACCTTGCGCATAATGAGAATTCTGATTTATGTCTTGAAATTTCTATCATGGATGATTACACTTTTGGGAGAACTAATAAGTTTAGGCATTCCAAATCAAACTATATATACAAGATTGATTATATTGAATTTGATTTGATATATTAAGCAACCATGATATTAAATTGTAGATGTGGTGGCCAAAATAACAATGTGGTTGTCCACAATAAGCGTCATTCCTTTTAGTTAAATTGATTAATCAAATATTAATGGATGATTTTGCATCCAGTTTAATGGACCTGTGCTAATGCAATATTAACATTGTGAGTGAATAGGGGCATTTTATTTTGTTTTGTTGCAAACGTCTGCACTCAGAATATATATCAAATATATTTATGAGTGAAAAATAAGATTCATTTCCTTATTATTATGTCTTCCAAACGATTGCAGCAATAATTTCACCCTTTTTTGCTAAAGAAGGTTATTAGAAAAGTTTTGCTCAATTGCCAGATGATTAATACCTAGCTATCAGTCAAATTGGAAGCACTCAATTCTTTTTTGTTGTTGTTGTTATGTCTGCTCACTATCCAACTATCCATAGATAAAAGCTATGTCTGGTCACAAATGAAAGTGAGCCTGTTAATCTGATGAGACTCACAAATTACTAAAAATTCATTTTTAATTCGTTTAATATTTAATTACTTTTTTGTTAATTTAAGTAATTTTCTAGGATTTCAATGATATTATCTTGATTATAATTTGAATAGAATATTGAAATAGTTCATCGTTGCATTCAATTTGAATTTGTTATTGAGGTCATATTGATCTTTGAGAAAACTCAATATTCTAATCGAATCTCTGGTCAGTACTCGAAATCACATCACTTCAAGAAAAATCTGATCAAAAAACATGGGATGAGTTTAGTCATACACTTGTCATAGATTTTGAATAATAAATTCAAATCTTGAATTTTGAGGCAATGTTTTTATTGGACGAATAGTCTATATTTTTTTGGGCACTGAGTTTAACAGGGCTAACTATCGAGCATTGCCTTTAGAGATTGTAAGTTTGTTCAATTATTAATAAATGATGCAGAAAATGGTCGCATGTCTGGGTCATTTATTTACGGTGTGCCTTTTATTTTTGTTCGTGAATTCATCTCTTCTATGGATGAAAGGAACCAAATTTTTAGACATTTTTTACCAAAATATTCAGAAAAATAACAGACAATTAGGAACTTTTGTAAATTCTATATTGAAATGCATCATTCATTGATCATTTTATTATTATTCATGAGAAAGAAAGGGAGGGGAGAGAGAGAGAGAGAGAGAGAGAGAGAGAGAGAGAGAGAGAGAGAGAGAGAGAGATCAGTTTAAAGTGATTACTACTTAAAGAATTTTTTTCTGAAAATAGTGTCTCGTTTTAGCCGTTTGTAAGGCTTAGAAATCTCGATAAGATGGCCATTAAAATGATTGACTACATTCACATAAATTTTTCAAACCCAAGAAAATGTTCCTTTCTTATTTTTTATACTCTCTGTTTCCATGGACTGAATTTGTGGCTGTGCTCTGACTACACTGAGTTAATCAAATGTTTATTCGAGTTATTCATCTTTTATTAATACTTCGATTTACATATTTATATACAGAAATCGTATTTATTTACGATTTTTGTCTGTTTTTGCATAAGTGTCGGGTCTTTTCAATACATCGAAGCCATAAAATCCAGAGTAAAAATCAAATAAATACATTTTGGGGTTAGCCAGTGAAGTGATGACTGAAGAGACACTGAACCTTCTTAACGAAGCTCCAACCAATTTGTATTTTTGAATTGATTTAATGTGAAATAAAGTGCTCTGGCTAAATTCTCATATGAGTTAATAAAATGTTTATTCGAGTTATTCATTTTTTAGATACTTTTAAATACTTTGATTTATGTATTTATATACAGAAATCGTATTTATTTACGATTTTTGTATGTTTTTGAATAAGTGTCGGGTCTTTTCAATATATCAAAGCCATAAAATCGAGAATAAAAATCAAATAAAATTCAAATTATTATTGAAATTTGAAATTTACTTAAGAATCTCGTCATAAAGATATGTAAAGTAATTTTGAATGCCTTAAAACTATTCATTGAATACCAATTGATTTCGTAATTAATTTTGAAATCATTTATGCGTTTATTCAGTATTTTGTTTAATCTGTTTATGGCTTTCAGTCTTTGAAATGTTTGATTCAGTTTTTAATCAACAAAATTATGGACAGAGGACTGTTGTGTTTGTTCGCAAACTAACTTATCATATAAGCCATTATGTAGTGAAGTGTTCGTGAAATATGACTCAAGACTTTGAAGTGCAATATTTGCTCTTTTCTTATATCGAATTTTGGCTCTGGATTTGCCACTGAATTGTGTGTAACACAACTGATTCCCTCCCGAATAGACTTAATCCAAACAAACGCTTTATTCTGGTATAGAATTCAACTTTTTCTTTCTCTTTCTAGTCTTCAGATTTTTTTTGTGTCTCTCCGTCGAAGTGTTTGTTTGAAAACTTGACTGAAAATCAATTTTTTACTTCAGACAAAGTTTTCTTTTGAATTTACATAATATCTAAAGTAAATAATTGGTTGAATTTATTACTGTTTTTAATCTAATTTAAAGCCTCTAAATATTGAGTGAAAAAGTGTTTGAAATCCTGTAAATTGTGAAAACTGTTTATCAGACAAATTCAGAGAAAGTTTTTATTCGTGTATTTTTTGTTTCTCTTTTCAATCGCTACCAAAAATGATACTATTATTCAAAAGTCATGTGAAATAAAAAACAAAATTTGAGTAAAAACTATACAAAACTTCACAAAACTAACGACTTTTTTGCGCTTCTCTTCGTTTTTTTCTTCTTCAGTGAAGTCTAATATTTTAGAAATAATTTTGTGCTATAAATAAATCCAAAAATGAAACACCAAATCAAATCTGTGCCCAACAGGAAATAAATATCTAGAGCATTTTTCTTCTAAAATATAATTTTAAAAGAGAGTAGTAACAAAAAAATTGTATTTGAACAGTTTTTTAAAGTGATGATCAAGGGTGATCAAGGAAACATCAAACAAAAAGACGCCGACTTTTCAAACAAAAGACAAAGAAAGCAAAACTATTTATATTTTCAGTCAATTGAACATGTAACTTCAAGCTTTAAATAAGAATGCATGTTAGAATTGATGATTATTAAGAGTTAAAAGACCTTGAACATCATCATCGATCCGATACTCTTTCAAATTTAGTTTTTATAAAAGAGACGGAAGTATTGAACAAAAAGAAAATTGAAATTAAATAAAAGATAGCGTTTTTTGGCCAAAAAGTATAAATCATTAGTTCCAGTGCTCAACACTTTTCAACACTGAATTCAATGCTACTTTTGAATCAAATAGTGTTTGAAAATAATTTGATATTTCATTCAATTGAGAATTGCTTTTGAAAAATGTATTCCAAAAAAATGGCGAATAAAACATTTGTTATCTTCATTTGAATTATTTATTAATTTATAATTTTTGACATAAATTTAATGAATTGGAAATCAGTTTTGGATTTTTATCTCATTTTGGAGACGAAATGATTTTTAGTTTATTTTTTTCTCAAGAATTTGAACAATTGTTTGAATTCTTTGTTTTTCATCATTTAATGAGTGATTATTTTGACTCTCATTCAGCGTTTAATTGAATAAACATTTTATTTCTGAGTCATAACTCTATTGTTTTTAGTAATCATTTAGTATTTTATCCTTTCGTTTATCAGATAAATAGGATTTCTTTTTCATACAAAAAAAATGAGTGAATCAGCAAAAGAAAAGGCAGAGGAATGTCATAACAATTAGAGAATAGACTTCTTAGCAATTATTTAGGAAAAGAAAAAGTCTTTTGTTTAATGGCTGAAAAAAACTAAAATTTTTTGACTTTTTTTCAGAGGAAAACCAGAGCCCGGAGTGTTTAGTGTTTAGTTTAATGAATGGCATTTTGGATCACATTATTGTTAACTAAGATTTATATCCAGAAATTGTCAGACACGTAATGGTGTGCCCTAACAAGTATTGCAATTACCGTTTCGGGCAATTATCGATACGCTCCTAATTGGCAATGATTGGGATTTACTCCAATCTCTGGATTTAAAGCCTGAGCTATAATTTGGAGCAGATGTTAACCAATTTTATTTAAGTTAATGATTTATACTTCATTTTTTCGCTTCAATGGGTTCTCAATGTTTTGAAAACAATGAATAATTATTAATTGGGAGACAAAAATCAAATGATTGAGAGCTCAGACATCTAACACATAGACATAAATATTAGAATTGATGATAGTTTTCATCGGATTTGTTTCAATTAAATGACAGAAATAGTAATTATCTGATGCACTGAACTAATGCCAGAAAATTCAGAGCTATTTTAGTTATATAAGTCAAGCCATCAAATGGCATACATTCTATTCTGTTCTGCTGTGAACTGCATTTTTCTAATACAATGTTTTTTAGCACAAATAGCATTGAAAACAATTATATAGGAATCAGTTTATATCTGATCCTATTTTGCCAAACCGTTTCTCAGACTATTCTGAGCTTATATTAGGCTTAATGTGAAGCTTAATAATAGGCTTTATTATTATTATTACTTTTTTTGAACAATGCCTCCAAAATTTCTAACTCTTGTTCTGTCAGATAAACACTTAATGGTTGACTAACTCTCCCTATTTTGAGGACATATTCTACAAAACTATCTCCTTTTCTAACCATCACTTCATTCAAGCTTTAGTACCTCTCCCTCGATGTACAACAAGTTATTTGATTATTTCAAACAAATTCAGTCTTTAGATTGACTTTTATTCTAACGATTTTAAAATAATCGATAAAAACATTTAAGCGTAACAAACATAGAATTGGTTTATCCCTATCATTGAGAAAATAATAGCAAGTACAGTTAAAGCATGTAAAGTGAGTATAGTCTTTGAACTTTAAAATTAATGATAATCACTGATGAAAATTTAAACACAGAGTTATTGATCTCATAATGTAATGATTGCACTGAAATGTGATATCATTTCCTATTACTATAACATTTTGAATATAAATTTATGTGTTTTAAGATTAAAACGGGTTAAGCCACTCTTTCTCTCCCTATCTATTGTTTCTCTGCTATTATTAATGTTTTAAGTTTAAGTACATTAACTTCAAAGTTAAGACTTAACCCTAAAGAGGAGGTATTTATTTAAATTACTTTAAAGAATAAATATTAAAAGTTTTGGACAAAAATAGCATTAATTAAGACATTTATCAAAATGTTTGTCTGATTCGAGAGCATTGGTCTTAGATATAGACAACATTTCTATTGAAATGTATGGCTTCCCATAAACAGCTATTATTGTGGAACAATATATGTCTGAACTCTGGAGGAGACGTTGAAAAATTGTACAAAATTTCAATCGATGTTTGAGTCGGAGATATTCTTATGAGTGAAACACAAACAAAAACATATTAAGTCTCTCAACAAAAGCATAAGTTTTGATCCCTTACCTAAAGTTTAATAAAAATAAAAACAATAAGAGTGTCGAATATGAAATCCATGTCTTAAAGGAATGGGTTCAATGCGCTTAACATTAGATGTGATTTATGGCCCACCAATACATTCAAAATCGGGCCCAAAATTGTTGATTTCTTAAGCCTACAAGTGATTCATACATTTGGATGTCTTGACATTATTCAAGTTTTCCTCTACTTAAAGATCAACACAAAAAAATACATTTATAACGTTTGTTGATCTTTACATATGAATAGTTGGTTTGATCCCTGGTCACTCACTTTAGCGATTGTAAACAGACTTTTATAAAAGCATTAGAGTTGTTGTATAGTCACTGTCTTCTAACTCGTGGCCTCATTATTATCTCCATTAAATTTTTTCTTTCGAATGGATTTAAAACATGCACAATTTGTTAAGGTGTTTATCACTGGCATAATTCATATTAATACTAATAAATTTATTAGTAAACAGCACTCAGCATGATTGCTATACTCCTGTAGGTGCAAATATTTGTATAATAATGTTGAGATTGAAATTTTAATTTATTAAAGAGTCACTAAAACTTTTATAGCTTAAAACGATTTCAATCTAGCAATTATGTATACCTAAGCTTTTAATATTTAGCAATTGAGTTTGCCCCGAGGTAGTCCTTTATTTTGTAGGAGTTGTTTAAGAGAAGTACCCATTAATGCAATCTTATTCTTGAAGACTTTTTTTTGTTGTTGTACCGCATCAGTGATGAACTTAATAAATAACTGTTAGTTTAGTTCACAAACTATTTGGAAACTAATTTTTTTCTCTGGTTTTTTACTCGTATTGACTGTTAGTCTGAAAAGAGTGGACTACAAGTGCTTTAATTAATGAATACGAATTGACTTCTCTTATGTTCGTTGACTTCCACTTAAACTCAAATAATTTATTTATCGCAACACAACTGAAATAACAAATAATTTTTTAATGAGAGGTTAAATTTAGTCTATGTCTGGCTTTCCTTATCTGCGATAACACTCTTTTTTGGTTAAAATATCTTCTTTTCCTTCAGATTTTGTATCGAAAATTCAATAATCGATTGTTAATTAAGTGTAGGAAAAGTTGATATAAAAAGAGTGCGATTCGGAACATCAAGTTTGGCTCATAATAATAATAGTAATAGGCACTGCATCTACAGAGGACCAGGGGAATTCACAAAATATTATTCACAAAATATTCCAGTATAATTTACTTTGACTTATGTTTTAATTAATTCAGTGTTGATTAGAATTCTTAGCAATGATTGCCTCAAAAGTGATAACTCCAGAAATAAAACTGGATATTAAGAATCTAATTACTATTTTTAGTCCTCATGGGATATATTTGGCTCAACCATCACTTAGTCATCAGTGAATATCATTATTATTAATATTAAAATTACAGCAAATTTATTGAATAAATTAGTAAAAAGGTTAAGAATAAGAGTTAAATAAAGAAATATTAATTTGATTCCTTACCAGACTTGCGATCAGATAATTATCATATTCTGTTAATCGTTTCATTTGGGCGGCCTATCAATGAAATGGTTCATAGTTTCAGTGATGAACATCCATTCAATCAATTTTCAGTAAATTAATAAATAATGTAATAAATATTTTGAAATAAAATATCCGTTAATAGAATTGAGAGGACAGACCTGTTTGAGAAATTCGACGACTCTGTCATTTGAAATGCTCAGAACAATATTGTGTTCCGTTTTTTTAATATCTTTAAGTATTTTCTTGTATTGGAAGATAGGGTCGTATTGATAGTGTGGATCATATTGCAAGATAGACATTTTGACCTTTCTCATTTCGCTGGATATTCTGAGCAAGTCTTTCAATTTGATCAGACCTGACGAGTAAGCAATTTTTGTCATTATATGAGAGGACAAGTCGAGGAAAACACAAATGTTTAATAGAATGGAAAAGAAATGTTCGGCAAAATTCCTGAACATTATTTGCCTCTAGTTTTTGGTTGTATTCAAAGTCGTTCAATGACTTATTCAGAACAGCCCCTGGTTTTCGGGTAAACATAGAACTTCAGTTTTTTTCTATTCATTAATACCTTTCTTTATCTAACGGAAGGATTTTTTTTTGTTTTTGATATTATGAATCCCTTCCCTCACCTGATGTTAAATAAGCTGTCCATCACTGTTAGACGGATTTATTGTAAGAGAAGATAACGTGTATTCATATATTGATTAACATCGAGAACAACAGTAAAAGTAATTCGTTGGAAGAGATTCTATGTCCTTCTGTTGGAAGAATTGGTTTATCCAATACTTGGTCTCCGATTGTTTTAAACAGATTATAATAATTGGATTACTGTTTGTTCCGTAAATAAAAAAAAAGAATAAGAAGAAGAAAAGAGAAAATCAGTTCATTCGCACAAAACTATTCAAATGTCAAAATGTATAGAAATGACAGCACTTCTCACAGATTTAATATACGATAACTTATTTTGTTATTAATATTCAGTTTTGTTATCATTTATGTGACATAAAACTAAAAGATTAGCCTTGCTCAAACTATTCTACATTTGTAATTTTGTGGAGTTTTGACGACTGCTTTAATTAAGACTCAACTGTTTGTGCAAATAAATTAAGCGCTTTATTATTTATGGCTCAGCCATCGGTTGATCGATGAGCGCATCCCAACTGAAAAGATGGCTATTTTTTATGCCATTAGAACCTCATTAAAAGTTTGAATGAAGAGTTAGAACTCCCACATAAAGGAGTGGGTTCTTATCTGCCAAAAATGTTTTTTCTTCAAACAATTTTGTTTCGAAAAGTTTTACTTTTAATTCTGGTTTTATCGGAAGGAGTTTGCAAATGGATTTTGATTCTTGTTACAAGAATAGTATCTAGATTAATGAAAGACTATCCAGAAATTGAAACTCTTTTGGATATAATTCAATATCTTTCCTCCTGAGCCGTATTCACAAC
Source organism: Eupelops occultus (assembly GCA_034695605.1). Classification (NCBI taxonomy): domain Eukaryota; kingdom Metazoa; phylum Arthropoda; class Arachnida; order Sarcoptiformes; family Phenopelopidae; genus Eupelops; species Eupelops occultus. The sequence goes on along the minus strand of JAQFZI010000072.1, from coordinate 13,795 downwards.
TTTATGATAGGAGCGACAAAAACGGATTGGTTTTGTATTAGATTTTGATTAAGCGATGGTCTATTGGTTGAAGATATTAATTGTCTTTTCTATCATAGAAACCTACCATAAGATGTGTAACCATAGGAACACTGGATATTAGTGTCCTCGAGTGCAACAATAATGAGTGTAATTTGGGGTTTGTTTGAAGGCATTTGATTTGAATTATAAATAAGCTTTTAATTTAAAACCAATTCTGTTTTTAATGCAATACTTTTTTGGCAAACACTGAGTCTTAAACTGTTTTAACGTATTATTAGAGTTGACGAATATTTTAATATTATTTTAATGCCTTTACATTTCATTTAAGCGCAGCCCTAATATGAATGTATGGATAGGGCTTTATTTCTATCCTTTGTTTTAAGTCTATGCTTTGGTTAAACAAAAAGTTTCGTTTAGTATTGTATGGCATATGTTGTATGTGTTGTAGAAAAGAGTATTACCCAAAACCAAAAGCAAACCTTAAAATCTAATAAACTATTAAGAATAGAGACCAGACTAAGAATAATAGGCTTTCCATAGAATTACAACCAAAAACTTAAAGCATATTAAAATGACTTATTTGTGATATAAAGGAAGGTGTGATTAGAGGTTACCATCGTTTTGCTCAAATATCAAAGTAAAAGATTTCCAATTTTTTGAGAGCACCAAATCCATAAATGCTTTACTCAAGACAGATGCCTCTGGATATAGGCTGAGCGTGAAATTGCTGGCACTGGTATCAAATAAATTTTTATGTGGTCTGTGGTATGATCTATAGTCCCAGAACACTGAGAAATGAGGTAAATGTAAATTATTTGCCATTGATCGGAGCAGCCATCCCACTGATGGTGATTCTGGACCCACCAGAGCCCATACGCCTTCACGCACTAAGTTATTGCAAACTGTGAAGGGTAATATTTTAATTTTTCAATTCTCGTTCCGTTGGTTGAGGGGAAAGTAATTTATGCAAATTTATGGATTGGATTCAATTGATATCTTACTCAGTTTAGCGGCGTGGAAGCTGTCATGAGGCTTGATAAATTCCACATAAGTCACTAGTCTGGTCCTAGTTAAAAAGTTTCTATCGTTATTCACTCGTTGCACTGCATCCTCGAAGGCTTCGGCCAACTCTCGGTGGCCCTCGTCAAATATGGCACCGATTTTCACTAAATTGACATTGCTAGTTCCACTATCACTAGTTCTCTGTGCGAGTAAAACATTGATAACAAAACAAGAGTACAAAATAAGTTTGTGTGGAATTCGTTTAAACCGAACCATTTTCTTCTGACATTTGTTCTGTTGTGAGTGAACTTAACTTTTCTCGTCCTGTGCTCTGCTTCTGTCAGCTAACAGTTTGGGATTTTAACAATATTTTTGGAATAAATGACTTTCAGGACATCTTCTGGTTTATGAGTGAGCTTTGAAATTGACATACAATAAGTGGTTGTCTTTATTAGACATCAGATGTCGTGGAGTGAACTTCTTTAAAGAATATTCTGTTTATTGGAATAACTGAGTGCTGACAGAAGCAGAAAACAGTGGAGAAAAGTTAGTTGTCCTGCAATAGTAACTATACTCCAGAGCAAAATGGATAGCGTTCGAGGACTGCCACTAAAATTTATTTTGTTCTCAACTATGTTTGTAACTGTTCTGAAGGCCCAGAGAACTGTTGATACCACGATCATCAATAAAATCAACATAGCAAGAATAGGTGAGATTTTCAAAAATTTATTCACTATATCTTAATTCAATTGATTGAGCAAGCTAATGCTTGTTATAATCGAAATTTGTACTTGTCTAATAAGTATAATTTTAAGAGCAGTTCAAAAAGTATCTTGATTGTTACTGAAAACTGTTGAATTTTAACTTGTATCAATTAATACTTTCTCAGGCTGATCAATTTTAACCTAAAAAATTTAGTATTTCCAAATATCAGCTTGTTTAGTTTGTAAATATCCAACAAATTTATTTTAAAAATGTTTAAGTAAATAATGACAAAGGTAATCCATCATCTTTAAGATGACATACATTAAGATGACATTTATTATATGAAATCCCCAGTAATGTATCATTTCTTTTGAATATTAAGAATAGGGTTTAACCTGGAATATAATACTTGATTGACAGCTAAACATGAATTCAATAAAAGCTAAATGAAGACAAAAATGTCTTTTTTTATGTAAATTTGGGAATAAATTTGAAAACATATGATTTATGTGACACTAATATTGCTATTAATAAAATATGAAACTTTTCCATTCACTAAGACGCAGATTACCTTGTTCATTTTACCCAAGGCTCATAGCATTATAATTGCTTTCACCTCATCTTTTGTGCCCATACATAAGTCTCTTTGAGATAAAGCTCTTTAAGACCGCTCCAACACAAAATCTCGAAATCGAAAATCTCGAAACCCATAATCTTGAAATTTTATTACACTTCATAGCAATTGATATAATGAGAAAAGGTTATTTAAGTCATGTTATGATAGGTTAGTTTAGAAAAGATTAGGTGAGAGTAGGTTAGATATCTATAGCGCTTTATAAATATTTTTAATAATATTTTAGTAAATATGAGGTGTATTAATATTTTCGAGATTATGGGTTTCGAGATTATGGGTTTCGAGATTTCGGGATATTTCCCTTTAAGGCTTAGCAGTGAAGCTATCATTTATGGAAAGACAACATTATATACAAAACACATGATTATTGTGCACGAATATTCTAACCATCTATTAATGATGTTGCTTAAAATGTTCTATATAATTAATGGTATTGTTGAGTAATCAATGGGTCAACCAAGACAAATTTAAAGAGAATCCCTTAATGGTAATATAGGAGGTTATCTATTCTAGTCTGTCCAAAACAGAGCTTACCCAGTCAATAAATTTTCGACCAAATAAGTAGTAAGTAAATTTGGTGATAAATTTTGTTAATGGGAGGTATGACCTAAAAATGAAGAGCTGTATTTTTATTTTAACCACTTGTGCCTCGTTGAATTTGAGTAGTGAGCAGAAAAACCTTGATAAAAATTGACTCAAATTTAAAGTAATAATTCTTATGACTTATTATTATTATTTATAAAATTTATTAATATTTATATACTTTTCGGGCAAATGTTGAAAAAAATGTCATTTCTCTCAAAATTATTGATATTTTCTTTAAATTTTAATAAAATGGGCAAAACTCGTAAAATTGAAAATAAATGTCTGACTCCAATATTGGACAGAATAAACACAGAATAGAGCGGAAAATATTTTTGATAAAGAAATAGATTTCAAAGAAAGTTCATTTTTTTGTCACTTTTACTCTTACATAATAAGCAAATTGAAAAAAATATTAAAAGTTTAGAAAAAAAGTAGACTTAGGGAGGAGTGAATCCTTAAAATACGTTTTGCTTAGAATAATATTTTTCGTCGAAATATTTTCATAAAATTCTCATTTTATTATTATTTTCTACAAAACTTCAAATTCTTTGAACAATTTATTATACTTTTGGAGACATTCGATTGAAATGCGATGAAAAATACTTTTCTATCTTTTTTGACATTTTTTCATTGACTTTTATGAGAGGAAAGGGAGAGGGAGGGAAGGAGGGAGGGAAGGAGGGAGGGAGGGAGAGAGAGATTTCTAAGAGTGAAAAATAATGGAAATATTTTTTTGAAATCTCCTGTTTTCCTATTAAATCTATTAGTCATATCTTAAAAGATGAGTTTAATTCCGATCTCCTTTTTATGAAACATTATTTTTCATTTAAGTTTTCCGTTTGCCATAAGTTTTGATTCGATGACAGAAGTGTTTTGTCAGTAATTTATTTCCGAAGATCTTAAGGAAGCTTAAGATTCAGTGATCTTTCGTTTGAGAAGACATATGAGTTCTTTCACTTCAATGGATTTTATTATAAAATAATTTGAATGATGAGCTCTTGTTTGCCAACTCGTCAATGAAATTCATTTCTTATTGGTTTCACAGATAACAACGATTTTCAACTCAAAAGTTATTATAATTTTCAGTCAACCGTTAATTTTAATCACATTTTTTATGATTTATGTAATCATTATTCTGAGGCCAAAATCTCATTGATTTTCTTCAAATCAATAAAACAATTAACTTTACAGAGACTAAGAGCTGTGCTCTAATGTGTTTGTTACTCAAAGATACCAGTATGATTTTCTCTAATTGAATAAAAACTAAGTAATTATCATATTATTGAAGTGAATAAATTGAATGAATTAATGGACATCTTTTTAGTTGATTGGCTCTCTTCCTGACAAAGTGTCTGAACAGATGAGTGTCTGTTGTCAGTGACCGACAGCTCCAAATCTCAGTTCAAATAGATTGGTATGAAATGAATCGATAACTAATACGAGAAGACTTTTTTCGGAACTAAAAGATCCGAAAATAATGCCAAAAGTAGAGGTCAGTCACGAGAGGAAGGGCTTCACTTGAAAAGAGAATCCCTTTGAGAACGACTGACACTCGAATATGTGTCCGTTGTCTTACAGCCATCGAGACATTCATAAGGAAATTAATGTTTTTCTTAGTATTTCTTAATGCAATTCATAGACATTTCGGTAATAAATAATAGAATCTATGCTTTGCTGAAGAAATACTAAGAATTGCGAAATAAATAAAAATTTTAACACTTTGTTAGTATACTTGAGCTCTAAGGCAAATGAAATTACTTATTATCTTTTTCTTCTTTTTCTTCTTATCATAGACTAAGTAATCGATTCTTTTCTATATGTCTTCCACTTCTTGTATTTCTGCGAGCAATCGATCGTTTAGTTTGAATTTCTTCTCTTTTTGTTTGAATAAAATTCATTGCCTTTTGAGATATAATCCATTTTAAAATTTGTTATAAAAGAAGATACAAAACAATTGAAGAAATTTTAAAGATTTTCTTCTAATTTTAAGTCATATCTTTAGAAATTTTAGACTAAAATTATTTTTATTATTCATTTTGTCAGAAAAAGTGACTCTAAATTGTAAGAGATTTTAAAGATATAAAAGAAAAACATAATTTAAATTTGATGTCTGTTATTGAAAAACATTGTGATGTTATGCATGAAATTATTTAATAGTCACTAAAAAAAGAAATGATTTTCATTTTCACAGTGTAAACAAATTTTGTTCATCGTTTGGCTTTTTTGATAGAAGAGTTTTCTTTCAAAAGATTAAACTCATCCAAAGAAAAGGCGATTTTCTTTTTCAGATGGAATAATATATTCATGAGATTTGATGTAATTCACAGATTTATGCAAACTTTCAGAGAAAATGTTTACCTCTTTGTGTATTTAGAACATCAATAACTGAGAATTTCAATGAACACCAAACACACACTTGAATTACAAATAAGGTTCCAGGAACAATTCTAAATAATAGCACTTTAACACGCACAAACACTGTGCGGAGATTTGAATCAAACTATTTTCCATATTTTCAATCAATTTTCTAATTGAATCCTTGACCTACAATTGAGATATTTGAAATCACCTTGTTCAAAAATTCATAACCAACGATAAATGGAATGACATTCTTATGTCTAACTTTGGAAGAAAACAAATAAATTTTGTTTGAAAAAGCATTTTGTGTTAAATCTATTTATCTTCGGACTAAACTTTAACAGAAAAATATTTTTCAAAATGTTTTCTGTGTTTGAATTTTTTTTCTTTTCTTGTTTTCCTGTTGTGAAGGAGTGAACTGTCGGCTCAGAATATAATTTATATATTTTTGATGAAAATAAAAAATTTCTTCTCAACATTCAATTGTCGATAGAATTGAATTTTATATATATTTCATTGAATGAAATACAGTTTGCATTACATATTGTTTGACACAAATGCAAATCAATGAGAAAATAGAGGAAAATGTGATAAAAAGAAACTTCAGATGTAATAAACATAAAAGAGATCCAAACACTTGTATTTTGATTGAGTTTTTATACTCTTTGAAAAAAATAAACTAAACTTGTATTACAAATAACGGGATGGAGACGATGGAGACATCAATTGATTTTTAGTCAGTCCTTTCATCAGTTATTTACTAGAATACATTGTCAACGATAGTTGCATTAATTCACTTCCATTTTCAACAACAGAATTGTGTATAACTCTTATTCCAGATTGAATGCTCTAGGGCGGAAAATTGGCACACTCAATTCTTGCAAAAAAATGCGATTAGACTGCAATAAACATAAAACTTATCTAATCGGCAACTTATTTGATCTTTTAATATGACTTTATCAAGATTATATAAATTTATTAACTCATATGAATACAATTTTGCAAAAATTCAAAATTATTTATTCATTAGATATCAATAATATTCGCAAAAAAGTTCCAAATCTAACCAGAATCAATTGCAATGATAATATTGTAACGGAAAAATTTAATGAATTTTCGGGATTCCTACTCTTACTTATCCCTAACTTCCGCCCACATTCCATCCTTCACTTAAGGCTAAGGCCCTTAAACTTAATAACATCCGAAAAATTCCTTAAATCTAATAAGAAAAATATTCGATGAACTTTTTCCCACTCCTAAGAGATTTAATAAAATATTTGTCTTTAATCTCCGACGATATCGAAGAATAAGAATCGTATAAATGTAAGTCTTTTTTGTTTACAAAAAAATAAGATAAGATTTTGACCAAATTTCATGATTTGTGTTAAAATTATGGACAGAAATTCAATTTTATTGTCGCTCAGAGTTATCCCAAAGACTTGTAGTAAAAGAGTTAACACTTTAGAGAATGAGTTCATCGATCAGACGCTTATAAGTCGGCTCTTAATGGATATATATTAGGAGAAAAGAAAGGCATTCATCTGTTGATGGACTTAATGGATGACAAGAACAGCCAATGTATACTAAATATCTTTGATTACTTTCTTGGGCCGTATTATCACTGATTTCTTCATTCGATTTTCCATTTCTTACGATATAATCACTTATAGACTGATAGTCCAAAGATAGGGATGAGCACCGGTTGGACAAACTACTTTTGTATGATTAGCTTGTCTATTTTATTTGGCAAACTAGCCTTGAGCATCTATGATAAGGATAGTTATCCAGTATATTGTATAATGTCTTTGAAAGGCATGCATTGGATCAATGATTACATTGCATTGCATTCTAAGAAGACTCCAATCAATTAAAGACTATGAGAGCCATAAATGACAGAATAGTCTGAAAAACTGATTAAATTTATGTCTCATATCTTCAGCCTTTAAGACATGAAACAGTTTTCATTGTATTTATGGGTCGTCTTCTAAAAGACTTCTTCTATACAATGGATAAAACTCATTAAAATTTATTTCTAATCAATTTTGTAATTATCATTAACTTTGATGAGTAGAACGAGAAAAGCTTTAATATTGTATTCAAGGTTTGTATATGCAAGGTGAACACTAAACAAAATAAGAAGTATGTGCAAAAATAATGTCATTTATAAATATTTCTAAAAACAAATGAAGTTCATTTAACCCAATGTTTGTTGACTTTTATTGAATTCATTGTTTTGTTTACAATTTTGTGTTAAAAACAATTCAATTGAGTTTTGATTAATTGTTGTTTAATCAAATTCTTAAGACAGTTTACCTTGCTAACATATTCTACTATAAACTCGAAAACTTGATTAATGATTAAAGAAATAATCAATTATTTATTGACAAATGACTCCATTTTAACCAAATGTTAATTTGATTTTAGGTGCGATCTTCACAGAAGAGCAAAAGGACAGTCAAACAGAGCTGGCCTTCAAGTATGCGGTCTATCGGATCAATAGAGATAAGAGTCTATTACCGAACACTACACTCATATATGACATTCAGGTCAGTCACTATTAAGACATTCCTAATCATTGGATGACATTAAGTAATGCCATTAAAAGTCCTAATTGTGGACACATTTGAAAACTCATTGTTTTTATTCAAAATTATTGCTATTCTTTGATTAAAATCTAAATCAATATTATATCAAAGATTTATTGAACAAAATTAGGCCTAAAGGGAGGGATCATTTTTTTCCAAAGAAGTAATAATAAAATTATTATTATTATTAATGATACCAATATTAATGGCAGTAAGATATATGCCTGGTAGGTTTTTCTTATACTGAAAATCCCATGTGGGCACTGGTTCTTAGTCAGTAAGTAGACTTTATCAGTGATGCCACAAATAATTAATAATTTTCATCGTATTTAAGATAATTTTCTATCTAATGATATCAGGATTATATTCATTTATAACTAATTGAAAGACCTAGATGTAGATCGATATCTAATGATATTTATTTCGAAAGAGATGTTTGAAGTTTTTTATATAAAAAATAAAGTTAAGTGTCGTTTAGTTTTAAGTGACTTTTATTTCAAATTAGGTTTGAATAATATTTTTGATTTTGATTCTGATTTCAATGCGTTTACTATAACTTTGAGTCAATTTCTGGCTTAAAATCGAGAAATACTGTAATCGTTGTGCGATATATGCTTTTTAGGCCGAGATTTAAGTGAAGCCTAGAAATCGATTGGATGTCAATCAAAGGCTGTCCCTTGAGTTGAGCGCTAAATTCTCAGATGAGTACCCTTCAATAGAGGAACTCCTGGATATACGCCATGAGCTCAAATATAATCCATTTCAATCATATTTTATTAATTTAATATAATTTCATTTTGTTCTATGAAAAACATTAAACTATTTATCTAACCCTGGTTATATTCTAAAAACTAATTTAAAATTTAAGTTATTCTTGGCTATTTCTCAATCATATCAATAAAATATATATTTCTCACGTCTGGTACTCAATGAAAAGAAGAGGCCATTAGATTAGAGCTAAAGACCTAAATTGGAAGAAATGTTGGAAATATTTTTCAAATAAGTTTTGTCAGTTTTCTTGCTTTTAATGGAAAACCACTTCTTTAATGAACTAAAAAACAAGAAATCAGTCGAAATTGTATTCACAAACTTATCGTTAATTAGAAATCTCTGCTTAAAAGCCTTTTCAAAAGCCTTAAGAATGTTCATTAAGAGTAGTAATTAAAGTCTTCTGTTCCCAGTTTTTTGAGTGTAGTCATTTTGATGATGAGATCAAACTAATTGCTGACTTTATTTTCAATTTTCTTTCAATTAATTTTATTGATTCCTTAAACTTTATTCTCAAATAATTTGGAAATTTTAAAAAACTTTTCTATCGTTTCAAAAGTTTCTCTTTATTAACATTTTTGTGAGAATTTGTTTATTTAATTTTTAATACAATTTTCATTTGTTTTCATTAAAAATTAATTGAATTATGTTTTGATCTAAGAATGAAACTAAACTTTAGTTTATTCATTAGTTATATGTTTTTGAGATTCCGTTTTAATCTTTTTATTTAATTTCATCAAAGAATTCATAAATTATTTATTTCTCAGAATATTTATCCTGATTATTTTAGAAGAAGATATATTTATTTAATGAATTATTTAATAAATGTTCATTTTATCAAAAAGTAGTGTCTATTTCTAAATCCTCTTAGTTTTAATGCACTTATCATTTATTAATAATTCATAGGATAGACATTGAATATTCTGGTAATTTATTTGCTCTTCCAGGAGAGGAGATTCCCAATGAGTGGTTTTGCACAACATGTGAAACCTGGAGTCCATAGCCATTGTAGTACACTATCAGTTATTCTGAGTTCTATTAAATCCAATTGTTTTTGTTGTTTAGTTTTAGTATTAAATTCAATTCAGTGCACGAATTACTGGGAGAGTAGAGTCGGCACTTCATTCAGTGCTTTATTTTTCACTCAACGCCTGCAGTGATTAATTATTGTCATTATATTCTGAGTACAAAAGGCTTGTATCGGCCCTAAACTAAAACAAAAGACTGGTTTTTCATAAAAATCCATTGAAACAAATGGTCAGAAGATTTAATTTTTAATGAATACATCAGATGTTAGTCAACATCCGATTTGGAACTCAAATGTGTAAACTCAGCCAAAAAACATTCATTCAATTAGCGATTCATTCCTTTTACTTGTGAGACATTAGATTCAAAAGGATTCGGATACTAATGGCTTCTCATCAGAAGGAGTTGTGAATCCAATTATTTTTGGCATTTATTTCTCAAATATTTGTCAGTTTCTATATTTTTCTTTATTTCAGTGGCTTATGGTTTAAATTTTTCGAATGACCAGTGAGTGACCAAAATTGGGTTAATAGTAGGGTTGGTTGTAATTCATTGGTTACTGTCTAACGATTATATCATTTGTCAAATATGTATAACTCATGTTCTCTACATCTCTAATAAATGGTATTATTATAGGACTCAGAAATAGTTTTGCTGTCATTTTCTTTACCATTCGTTTTGTTTTTATTCCACTATTTCTGGGAATAGGTGTCAGTAAATGAATGGCTTGTTTCAAATGTGTCCAACTGTTAGACACCAACACTCTTATGGTGTTCTCAAACAAAACTCCATTAATAGAGAGAGGATTTTAAGTGAAATCCTTTTGAGAAAATATCATATATTTTATGTCAAAACAAAGCAGAATATATTCAAATATGGTTTGAATCAATGGCTGACATTTACTTTAAAATCTCTAAACTTGGAATTCAAATTAATTTTATTCTTGCCATTTGAATATATAGTATGTTCCCAAAGATGACAGCTTTCACGCCAGTAAGAAAGGTATGCATCAAAATAAAATTCAATTTATTTATTTTTCTTTTGAATTTTTAAAATTTGTTACTTTTATCGCAAAAAAAATCAATTTAACTGAACATTATGAACATGGATATCTTTTCATGTTTGTAAAGTAGCAAAAATTGATTAAATTCAAAGTTAATTTCGGCTCTGAAATGATAGAATGAAAGTTCAAATCACCAAGATCATCACTTATTCAGATGATTTGCTAGAATTTATAGAATATTCAGCTCTTTTTTAACTTGATCTAATTTCTTTTTAATCTTGATAAATCTGAGTAAAAAATCCTATTTATGGGCAGATATTTATTTAAAGCTCTAGGGATCAATAAGGAAAAAGTGCTTGCTCATCTCTTTTGGAAATCGCATGATTTGAAGACATACAGAATATTCTGCAGTTTTTTTTATGAAATATTGATATAAAAAGAGGGAATAGTTTTATCTAAATTTCATATTCTATTCCATTATTGTATAGACAGTGGGTTTTTGCTAACATTTTATGCAATAATTCTGAAAATGTATTCGAGTTTTAAATTTGAGAATATTATGAATATTTTTTTCGCCTTAAACTAAGTTCCGTTTAAATTAATAAACTTTCATAGTTTAGTTTAAAAATGGTAATCCATTTTAATTATTGATATATTAGGCTAAAAATGAAGCTAATGTTGCTTTTAATTAAATGTGTGACAAAAGTTTTAATTGAATAATTAATTTGTTAGAAATATAAACAAATTGTTTTTCATTAACTTTAGTATACATTAATGCAAATTAAATCTTCATTATTTATGAGTCTGTTTTTCAGTCCAAATCTTTTTATCATGCTTGTTTTGACTATTCACTTGGGATTTCTTAGAGAGAATTGCTAAACAAGAAAACAAAAAAAACAAGAAGCAACTCTTGTTAACCTGATTTAGTGAAGTAAAGTTACTTGCCACTTAGATATTTATCTTGCTATTTATTGAGTTTGACAATGCAGTTATCATGTTTTGTTTTGTTTTGTTTAAATTGGGTGTTTTAACTGATTTATCTAGTAAATGTTTGTAATTTCCATTTCGAATGAGACTATTGTTGTCTCTTTGAATGTCGAAGAATTGGTTCTTTCAGATGAGAGACAATTAACTGACTCTTGTATTGGATTTTTCTAATATTATCAGAAAAAACGAGCGATTCTTCTCTTTTATCTTTTATTTTGTCGTTAGATTTGGGAGGTTTTGAGCAGAAAATAGCGAACTGTGACTGATTTTCTTAATAAAATCGTCTGTCCTTCTGAAGAATAAATATAATATTACAGCCATTCTTATTAAGAGATAAAAAGACAAATAAAAGTATATATAAATTAAGTGTTTTTATGCTTAGAGTAATAAAATGGTATTTTTTTTGTGCTTCAAATATATTTTTTATTGGCCTCTAATTTGTTGCTATAATTGTATTGTATTTTATTTTTTGAAAGCCTGTTATCAGGTCAGTAGTGGAGTAATAGCCATATTCGGCCCACAAGATGACAAGTTGGGCGCACACGTCCAGTCCCTCTGTGATGCTCTCGACATTCCTCACATCGAGTCCCGGCCACACAACGTTCCCACCATAGCTAATATCAAAGAGTTTTCAATAAATTTGCACCCTGGTGCTCTTGCCATCTCACAATCGCTCAGACTACTGGTAAAATTTCTCAATTGGACACAAGTGGCCGTCATATATGAGGACGACATGTGTGAGTCTAGTAAAAAAAATCTCAAGTCATACCCTTAAGTGAAGTTCATTATTATCATTAAGTGTAAGAGAGTTGTTTTTTATTCCGACCTCTTGTTCAAAGCACTCTTCATTTAATAATCTATTCCTTCCTTCATCTTTCGACTCATTACATATTTATATCTAAAAAGCATTACATAAAAATTATATTATGTGCCGGTATTTCTTAGCTCCTCCCAAGGGTTAGGATACAAATCTAATCTATCGCTACTTTTAATTTGTTTATAATATTAAGGGATGTTTTTTGGGGAATATCTTTAATCGATATTTTTTTAATTCACTTGAATTTTGTTGCTTTTTCTTCACTTAAGGGCCAAAACACTTATTACACAATAAATTAATTTATTTAATGCAAAGTATATATAAAAATAAAGAGTAGTTGTATGCTCTTCATTAAGTTCTGTGCTCTTCTTCTAATACTGGTCTCTTCTCTATCTCTGTTAAAAGCCTTAATAAGTCTTCAAGAATTAGTTCGATTACCGCTTCGAAAGAGTGTTCAGTTTATATATCGGAAGAGTAGTCGAGAATATTTCAGAGAAACACTTAAAGATATTAAAAACCGTAATATTTATTCAATTATTGTCGATACCAAACCTGAAAGCCTTCCTTTACTACTGACAGCCGTAAGTTTCTCTTCAATTACTTCAATATTATTTGCTTTTTATTCCAATTGCATGCCTAGGAGCTTATGTGCTGCTTACAGACCCCCTTGAGTGTTTTTATTTATTTTTTCCTTTCATTTATTCCTCGATTATTACTCCTCTGTTCTTATGTTTAATCATAAGATATAATCTAAATGTAAATGTATTTTGAATTTGCATCAAATCTTATGTTAAAGAAGTTAACGAATGAATGCAATTTTGATTAAATTTTAATTTTTTTTGTTTTTATCATTATTCCAATTACTTAACTTTGATTTCATACAAATTAGTTTCAATTTTTCTTAATTTATCTTAGAATTCATATCTAGTCAGTGGTTTATCTTGGTGTTTCTATTTCTGTAGATTCTTCAGGTCCAAATGAATGAATATAAATATCACTACCACTTCACAACATTCGTGAGTAATCTTTCATATTTTATAAATTATTATATTTGATATTTATATCGAGTAAATATTTATATAAAGCCCAGGAATTTTGTACTACCTGAAAGTTGAACAACACTTGAAGTCTGTGCTCAACTATATATATATATTGCATTTCTTTTGATGAATTGGCAATTAATTTTATTATCCCTCTGACCATCTCTGGTGTGAAATAAAAGATTTCTAGATTTTAATGAAGATTGCGATCAAATCACAGTATTTTTACATTTGTTTTGATTGCTTTTGCTTTTAGTAGAAATG
>JAQFZI010000071.1:0-27305 GCA_034695605.1 Eupelops occultus | reverse complement strand
ATTGACTAAATCTGAACCTAAAACTGAGTTAGATTCTTTTATATTGAACTTATGCTACATTTTTCGATTGACTCAATAGGTATTAGCCTATCAACAAGCAAAGAAACACAAAACATTATTGAATTTATGGGAATTGTCCGGTCAGAGGAAAGTTGTCCTTAAAGTAGATGACGAGGAAGAGCTACTTAAAGTGGAAAGGGAGGCTAAAAAGGTTGGACTTATTACAAGTTTAATAAGGGATGCCGGACACACTCAAGTCAGTCCCGGCTCGAAGACATGCATAGGCGTTGGTCCCGGACCTCAAGAACTGGTCGATAAAGTGACGGGTCATTTACGGCTTTATTGAAAACAAAGACAACAAAAGATTCAAATATTTATTTGAAACATATTTTTCTTAAAATCCAAACTATTTATACATTTTTTTTGAAAAAATAAACCAAAAAATTGTTTCCAAAATTGGAGCAAAAATTCAATTTATTTTTTTTATTAATTATTTCAAAATTAATATTAAAACCATTTAATTATAAATAGAAAAAACATTTAAAAAAAGAATTATTTTTTGATATTTCCTAAGTCTTCAATGGAGTCCTCATCGATTTCGGGCCACTTTTCAGTCAACAGATCAAAGATATCGTCCTTAACATCGCCCTGAATTACGATCTCATCGGCACCGGTCACCGCCGAACCGCAGGCAAACTTTGAGGCAAAAAACTTTGCCGCGTCCTTCAACTCTATGTCGTAAGTGGACAGTCCGGTAACCACTGGAAAAGATAAATACATTCAGTAAACGGCAAACAATTGAATTGGAGACCAAACCTGTGACATATTTCTTTTTACCACGATTACTTCGGGCCAATTTAACATATCTTTCGACGTCATCCTTCTTCTTAGTTTTGACCAATGCTTTTCCGCCCCGTTTTTGTCTGCCTTTCTTTTCGCCGACGAGAGGGTCATTAGAGGCTTCGTTGTCGGCGCCATTGTCTCCCTTATCATCTGTTTTTTCCTTCGGCACTGACTGACCACTGTTTTCATTGGCTGTCGGAGTAAACAATAAAATTTGTTAAAACATGAATTTAAGAACAAAATCAATGAATTTGTTTACAATTGGATGTCTTCATAAGTGACTCAAAAACTTCGGGTAAATTCCTTTCTAACCATTCCCTGCATTTGGCGTTATTTGGATAATACTCGCAGTACTCGATAGGAAGGGAACACTCTATTAATGGACAAACAAATTACAGTCAAAAGATCAATAAACTAAAAATCGATGACAAACCGCCACAATATAACACTTTAATAGGATATTTAACTCCTGGTTGCGGTCCATTCGATAATGTCTTGACAGTCGTTTCAGTCATTTCTAAAGTGGATAAAATTCAGTGATTTTGTATTGATTTTCACTGAAGATGTTGTCTTCAGTGCAATTCACGTGTATTTGAATTGTTTTGATGACTCTTTTCAAGCGATTGACCACAAGATGTCTCGCAATTATCGATTTATTTAAAAGGGTTTGTTTTAGTTTAAGGTTTTATTAAATTAAAGTTTCTTTAAATTTATTTATTAATTCATTCATATAAAACAATAAAGTACTTTAATTGAGTAAAACTTTATTAATTTTTAAATCATTTTTATAAACTTAATGTATTTGGTACTTTTTAATATTGAAATACTATAGATTTTATTAAGGATTAGGTAGAAAATAGTCTAAATGTATACAAATAATAATTTTTAAATTTTAGTTCAAACTTTATTAAACTTTAATCAAATATTGAACAAACTAAACAAAAATTTGCTAGTGGATAATATCATTCTTTGTATTCTATCAATTCTAACAAAAATCAGTGAATACTTGAAGAGAAATTGGGAAAAATCACCAAAAGCCGGAATTACATAATAATTTTCAAAATTTATTGATTACAATAAAACAAATAAAAAGTAATCAAAAATTAATACAATAATCAAAACCTTATTCCGTCTCTTACTTTACTTTAATTATTCTTTTAACTGGAATTACATTCAAAAATATGTAAGTTTAAAAATATTTAAACGAATAGATCGACATACAAGTCAATCAATAAGAAATTAACCTGGAACGGCTAAAAGAACGGAAAACAACTGACAGGCTAACCTAGAGCAAAAAAAATAAATGAGAAAATTCTAATTCATTTTCAAAAACTTCAAAATAAAGAACTTTAATATTTGAATCTGACTCATTAAAATGACTCACATAATTTTAAGTGTCCTTGAGCCTTTAAGTCTGATTGAAACCCCTTTTCTGATCCACTTTGTTGTAATGTGTAACGTTGTTTGTGAATAGATTTCTGGATATTTCTTGAGTCACGTGATTTAATTAGAGGCACACATTGGCGTCACTAATAGTATTGCAAAAAACAAGTGATTCTCATTGTGTTTAAACATTTGTTTAATCAAACAATTAATTGAATTTTGTTAAACAAATTCAATTGGATTTTAATTTAAAACACTTTATTTTCGATCAAATCTTAAAACAATGCCCGAAACAACACAAAAGTAAGTGATTTAATTAAGATATCACTGAAATCGGTGATCAAAACGTGTTTCTATCAATTTTGGATCCATTGACAGAGCACTACCGGCGCCGGTCTACTGGGCCCAGAGGTCAAACTTAGTCTATGTTAAGATTGCGGTCGAAGACGTGAAGTCACCCGAAATCAAAGTAGACAAAGACAAGATCTATTACAAGTAATTCAATCCGTTTTTCAAATATTTTGCTCAAAATATCACTTTTGCCTTCATTTGTGTCAACCGGTTATCAATTAAATCACATATTCATTGAATTTTCACTTAATTTTCCTTTTATTTCGTAAATAATTTTTGTTTTAATTTTAAGATTGATTTCACTTAAAATTTCCCTCATTTTCAGTATTTTTGGAAAAAATTAGAGTAAATTCCCTAAACCTATCATAAAATGATTGTTTTCTTTTGACATATCTTTGGTTACAATCAAATAGTGATAATCAGAGTCTGGTTTTGATTAAATCCGAAAACTGTTTAAATAATTATTTCACAATTTTTTGCTATTTTTCTAATCAATTGATTTATGTATAAACGCTAACAGAGGTGTCGGCGGCGCTAATAAACAGGATTATGAGGCAAATCTCGAACTGTTCGATGAGATCAAACCCGAAGACTCAAAATTCATAGTCAGAGATCGGGGAACAGAATTTGTGCTCATGAAAGCAAAGGAGGGCCCCTATTGGAAGAGGCTTTTGAAAAGTCAGCAAAAGTTTCATTGGCTTAAAATCGATTTCAATAAATGGAAAGACGAGGAAGACTCAGATGGCGATGAAAGCGGACCAGGAGGTGCCGGTGGCGCTGACTTTGAAGACGTTAGCATTTAATTAATTTCTCGATTTATTCTAAAATATGTCAATTGATTTAATTTTCAACTTAAGATGATGAGACAAATGGGAGGTCTCCAAGGAATGGGTGGAATGGGCGCTGGTATGCCTGATTTGGGAGATTTAGATGTGAGTCAAACTTAACTTTAATTTTATCGATTAATCAAATTTTTTGTATAATTATCTGATTTTTAGGATAAAGAAGATGGCGGTCCCGACAGTGATGACGAAGATTTGCCAGAATTAGAAGAAAAATAGATTTTATTCGACAATAATTAATAATAAACATTAAAATCCAAATCTGATGACAGAGTGTTTGAGAGACAACTCTTTGTACAGCATTTTAAGACTCATTTTCTTATATTGTATTCGATGAAAATTCTGATAATTCCTATCAATATATTCATTAAAAATATATTTCTTTTAATTTTAAACTTTTCTATAATTATAATCAAATCGTTTAGTAATTGAATAGAAATTTGCAGAAAAATATTGTTTTTGTTTAATTTAAAACAAAATAGATTTGATTCCAAACAAAAATCTATGGTTTAATCCAAAAAATTATTTAATTGTCTTTAAATTAGTTATAGTTTGAAATTCTTAACAATTTTTTCAAATAAAATAAATTATAAATTAATTAGTTTAACAACTTTTGGTCGAAATGACTAAAAAAGCGATAATTTTCTTATTTTTAATTAAAATTGTTTTAAAATTTTCACATTTTTTGTAAGCAATTGTCTGTTTGTAAGCTTTTTCGTCAAATTTGTTGCTTTTTTTTTAATGATTGAGTATTTTTTCACAAAATTATAATAAAATTCAATAAATACTTAAAAATAAAAATTTAATTCTTACTCGTTAGTTTCTAAGCTTGGTTCTTTTCACAATATTCAGGCGATTTTCATTTCTAGAATAAATTGGAACAGGAACATATTCAATTTTGTCAAATGTCAGTGACTGATCAAAATGATATTTCTTATTAAATTAGAGCTAAAATAGTTAAATGTTTTTTTATAATTTAGATAATTCAATTAACTCTACTTGATCACTTTTCAAATGAAGTAGAATAACCGCTTTCTTTTGTTCTAGTTGATTTGGAAAAGTTACCTTGCTAATATCTTACTTGTTACATAGGTTTCACATCAATTGTCATTTGCTTTACTTTTATTATTATTATTATAAATATATTTATTTTCAGTAAATATCTATCGATAAAAGTCTTTAATTAAAAACAACTGACCTGTCATTCATTGAACAGGTGATGTGCAGGTTATAAACACCCATTTGATTTATTACAACATTTTCTGCAGGAATTTTGCTTAAAAAGTCTATAATCCATATCCTTTTTAGATTATAATGGTTGAGTTTGAGAATTTAAATAAAAAGACTATTAACAAGATAAAATTACCTGTAGTTTCCTTTATAATTGTTGGTAATCTAAATAATTTGATGAAACTTTTATTAATTCTATTCGAATACAAAACACAAATTAAAAATAGATAAACATTTATAATGAAAAGACTGAAAATACAGACAAATCATGATTTGATAATTGATTCAAATATTGAATACAAAAGTTGCAGAACATTTCTGGAAAAAGAAGAAATCATATTTACTGGTATCTAATGAACTACTTTACTTCTGAAGGTATTTTTAAAATATATTAACCTTTAGATTCCGAGTCAATGAATTTTGTCGTAATTGTGGAAAATTTTCAGCGATTCTTATCAAAAAATTAGTGGAAAATTCAAAACATTTGGAATATTTTAAATATTTTCCTGTTTTTACACACTTTTAAACCCAAAGTCTTGTTCTGATTACAAGAAAAATGTGTGAAATACACTTTTAAAATAATTAAAATTATTTCAAACCTTTGATTAATTGATGAAATAGTTTCGCGAAAAACTAATGACTGATATATTTCTAAATTAAATTCCAAACCTTTTTTAATTGTATAATAAAAGGTATTCGACTGTATTATTCAATAAAACTAAATAGCTTTCAATGACGTGAATATCATGACTGCACTCAAAGAACTATTTGACAAAAAAAATTAATTCAAAACTTTTTGAGTGAAGTGTCGATGAAATCTCTTTAATCCCAAATATAAAAACGCAATTCTCTTCTCATTTATCATTAATTCCAAAGACCGTCAAAACAGTAGTCTTTTGTCGGTTTTGTCATCACTTCCTTCGCTTAATAATGTCTTTTCTGTCGCCAATTAAAATATTTAATTCGTTTATAATTTTGTTTTCAATTATTAACTTTATTTCATCGGAAGTGGAAATTCGTGATTCAGTTGACAAGAATCGGTAAAATAGTTTTTAAATTAAACCGATTCTTAACCACAAAAATGAATAACAATTTTTTGATGTTTTGTTTAGTGAATCATTGATTCGTAATATCAATGACAGAAGAAATGGCATTCAATTCGTGGTCAAACTTTTGAAAGGACTCGACAAAGGCCTCGAAAACTATGAGTAAGTTATTAATAATTATCCATAATAAACATGGTTCATATAATAATTTTGACATGTTAATCTAATAGAATAATTATGTAGAATAATAATTATTGTTATACAGAATATTCTTGTATTGCATTTGTTTTATTGAATTTGTTGTGTATTTTATTGAAAGGTTTCAAAATTTGATAAAAAGAGATGAATGTATTGGATTACCAGGCAATGATTGCAATTTTCAGCCCCCAGTTATACTTCCGAACAGGAATCCAAATCAAAAACGCGATCTCAGGTGTGTTACATACTTTGAGGACTATTGTTAAAACTACAATAAACTTGATATATGTCTCAAATGTATATTTCATTCTTAAGTAGTATTTGAGTTAAGAAAATAAATTAGCATGCATGTTTTATAATTTATAAATAAAGTTTTTTGGTAACATTTATAAAGTAAACGATTGAGAGTAAAAAGAAGTGAGCCGTGTATTCCATTACCTGGATCATCTTGTGAAGCGGGTGGAACCGACAAAATAAAACTGCCCGACAGGAATCCAAATGGTAAGAGAAGAATAAAATGTAAACTTCATGGCAGAGGATGTCATCAAAAAGTAAAGCAAATCAAACGTAAGAAAAGGGATGACATCTTAGATGATATTTTCAAAGATTGTTTGAGCGATGAACCGGCTGCTGATTGTGAAAATAACAATCTCAAAGAGGAAGCAGAGGCTCAGGAATGGCTCACACATAGCCATAGAGTCCCCGGAAAATAAGTTTACGAACAAATTTCAACTTTAAAACCAAATATAAACAGAATTTTAAAAATTTTAAACAAATATTTTTGAATAAAATGAAAATAATATTCTTTTATACTTATATCGAAAAAATTATCTTGATTAAATTGTATTCTTAGACTAATTGCATGATTAATTTATAATTAAAATATTCAATGAAATGGAATCAAAAGTGATTTTTATTTTGTCACTTAATTGAAAAATCTGTTAAACTTCCAGGAAATCCGACGAAAAAGATCTTGAAAAGAGAGCATTTGATTGTTCGCCAATTGGAGGCCTACCCGGAGCAGATTGCGAGTGGAATGAGATGGGAATGGAGGCAAAGGCACAAAAAATTATGAGAAACAGTTTTCGTAATCCGGGAAGAAAAAGGAGATCATTACTCAACTCATTTCAAATAAAGCAATAATTTTTCAAAATTTTAAACAAATTTTGTAAATAACATCAAATATTAGATTCTTTGTAAATATGTCAACAATTCATGGCTCAAATAAAATTAATTTTCAAGTTTACTCGCTTTAAATTTATTATTTGTGTGAGATGACCATGACCAAATTTCTAAACAAGTCAATTTCGCAATTCGACAATTTTTTTGCTCAGCACTTGCTCTTCAACTATTGATTATTGATTATAAAATAGGAATAAATAGAAAAAGGTTTGAGTCAATTGAGAATAGGTCTGAATGGCAGTGAAGAGCACTTGAAATCTGATTTGTTTGTAAATATAAATTTATGTGAAGTGTTTGCAAACCATTCAAAGCAAATACCATTCAACATGTCTTTCGATAGGTTTCTGATTAAAACCATAATTGCTTTTATTCAGTCCTCTTCAAACCTAAGACCCGATTCAATTGAAGGCAATTAAATTTTTTCAATATTATATCAAAAACAGAATAAAACGAATATTCTGTTCAATAATTGCAAGGATCAAAGAATATTCATAATGGGAAAATTGATTAATGAGAAAATTGCTCCTTTCAACAAATAATCCATTAATTCATTTCAATAATCACTTTTATTGAATCACTAAATAATTTATTACTAAATTAATGGACAATCAAATGGAATATAAATGTAATTAAAATTTGAAAAACAATTTCTGAATTCAAATCATAACAACTTTTGAGACAAAAAATTAAATATCATTTAAAATGTGTGCAAAAAAATAATATTCAAAATAATATCTGATATTTACAATTAAGCGGCTCTTAAATTAACAAATCTTTTCATATCATCTTTCAATAGAAAAATTGGTTTCTCTTAAAGTAATGACATATTTCTCAAAATCTATAGAAAAAAGACAACAAATTATTGGAAAAATGAATATTTCACTTATGAAATAACTTTAAGGACAGCCTTTCAATTGACTCAAACAACAAATCATTTAAAATAAAATAAAAATTACTAAAAATTAACAGCAAATGAATTGAATATATATTTATGTAATCTTTTTTTATAGTTATATATTTATAGATATACATAATATTATTATAATAAATGTATGTAACCAATGAGGTATAATTGAATGGATGGCCAACTATTGTGTGATTATAAAAATATTAATCATTTTTTAATTGAAAAATTTAAACAAAACGAATAATTCAAATATTAATTAAAAACAAAAATAATTTTAATAATAATAATAATGTTTAAGACTAGGACTCAATTATTAAACAAATGATAACTTTCTTATTTGATTTTCAAAATTTTCTATAAAATGAGGCATACATTCAATAATGACTTATATTTCCTAATAATTAACTCATTTTATAATCAAATTAATAGCAAAACATAATTTAAACATAGAATTAATGGCAATAATAATAATAATAACTGTTTTTAGTGACTTCAATGCGATAAACAATTTGTTTTATTAACAAATTTTTATCATTTTATAACAAATATTAATTGGAATTATTAGAATCTAGTTAAATTTTCTAATTGATCAGAATTATTTACGGCACTTTAGTTTCTTTCGTATAATTTACTTTTAAATATAGATATAAAATGTTTTGCTTCAAAATTAATGACAATTTGTTTTACTATTAATTTAATCGATAATAGACTCGAAAATAAACATTAATTTTAATATAATAGCAATTATTATAATATTTTTAATAATGTATTCAATGTTTCCAAATAAAGATTAAATATATTTAAATATAATCTTAAGTTTAGGCAACAATTAATATATCTTTGAATATATTTTTCTCTTAATATAATCTTATTTCTCAATTGATTAGTTGTTTTTTGTTTTGTTTACTCATTTTATTTAATGTAAATATAAGTTTTGTTTCTTTTAATAATAAAATGATTTGAATGAATAGCAAAACGATTATACAATTGAAGTGAAATTTTTCAATTTTCAAGAGTTTTAGTGCAAAAAAAGATGAAAGAAATAGACTTTTCTCTGAATAAGACTTTGAATTTTTAGATGAATTCAAAAGAAAAGATGTGACGAAAGATATATTTATTAGACAAAAATTATGCGGTTTTTTGCACAGACTCTTAGAAAATCTATTTTTAAATGATTGGTATATAAATTGAAGGCATGAAATTCGGAATTATAAACAAACTAATTGACTCTCACTTTTGATTACAAGTTTTATACTGTTATCCATTCAGTACTGACTATTGATTTACATTAGGAATCGTAAAACTCTGACTAAACAACAATTTATCCGACAGTCCTCTGAAGATATGACATTAAAAAGAAGACAAACGACAAAAAGACTCATAAATCTGACTATAAATTAAAATTAATTATCAATTGTTTTGTCTGAAAAAAAACACTTAATATGAAAGTTAAACAGTGAAAGAGTGGAGAGAGAGAGGAAAGGACTTGAAAATTGATTTAATAACTGATTGTTTCCCAAAATATTTTGCGATTAAAGTAGTTTTGCCAACAGTTTTGATTGAAAATTAGTCCTAAAACTAAGACTGAGTACAAAATACTATACTTTCATATCATTATTTGCAATATTAAGGCATTGATTTTCAAACCTCAAACGGAGTATTAAAATGGTTACCTTTCCTCTCAAAAAGAGTTGCCCTTCGATTGAAAATACAAAAGCATTCAAATTCTAATAAACAAATACTTTTAAAACATTTGATAATAAATAATAATTTCTTTTCTATTACTTATCACTCATTAAATGTCAGAGTTTTATGATTTACTCAAAAACCAAAATAATTATAAAATCTTTTCTCAAATGACTTTTTTACAAATTTAGCCAAAAATAAGGAATAATTTTTTTTTCAAACAACACTTTTGTTGCTTCAAAACGATTTTTTAAACGAAAATAAATTGAATTTTTAAAAATAATTATTTAAATCATAAGAAAAAACAAAATAATCATAAAATCATAACAAACAACAGGAAAATCAAACCTTCGAATCGATTTTCAAATTATTCCTCATTAAAGAAAATTTTAAACATATTTAGACCTAATGTTAAGAATTTGAATGTGTTTTTGTGTGTGCCGTCAGATTTCCCCTATTGGCGAACCCTTTGCCACACGTCTCACATTTGAACGGCTTTTCCCCGGTGTGGACACTCATATGACGTTTGACCGTTGATTTCTTAACAATAAAAAGACAATTCCCGTTAAATCAGAAGTTTAAGAAATAAAAGGATTAATACCTGAGAGAATTGTTTGCCACAAATATCACACGCGAACGGCTTTTCGCCGGTATGTGTCCTCATATGAATTTTTATGCGTTCCTTATCAGCAAACCTTTTGCCACAAACCTATTAAAATCATAAAATTAATTCATTTATTGATAAATTAAACAATAATTCAAATTAATAATCGAGTGATGACTGACCTGACAGGGAAAGGGACGTTCGCCGGTGTGTGACCTCATATGACGAGTGAGTGATGTCTTTTGTGAAAATGAATGACCGCATAAATTACAAGAGAAAGGCTTTTCGCCAGAATGTGAGCGCAAATGTAATTGATAGACGTTCTTCGAGGCCAAGTGTTTACCGCACAGAGCGCACTGAAATGGTTTGGCCGGATCTCCAGACAGCAATGGCGCCAACTGTAGTTTAACTCCAGTCCCACCTAACAGACGAACAATTCATTAATAACTGAATAATATTTGATGTGTAGAATACCGGGTGGATTGTGTTCGACAATTATCTTGTTTTTAGTGCTGTTCTGTCCGACAGTTTTGATCCTTTGCGTGAATCCTCTGTTGTGGTCGACAACACTGGTCACTACAGAAACGGGAACAGCAGTGGGCGGTGTGTGGACTATATTAGAGGCGGATGTAATGCTTTGATTGATTTGATGTATTGATGGACGAGTCAGTGAAGGCACGTGTGATGAAGAGTGCGAATGAGATAAAGAGTTGGCCGTAATCGGTGTCGAACTCAAATTAGTTTTGACGCTCAGCGATAGCGGCACTTCGGCACAAACAGATGAATGACCAGTGGTCACTGCAGAGGTGGTCAGCGGCTTGTGATAAGGACTAATGAAAGACAAGAGGCCAGAGATGGCCGGATAGTCGGGATGATTGGCTGAAATCAGTTGTCGCATCTTTTCTTCTTTGACCAGAGATAGCGGACCATCGATTACAGACACCGATGGCATCAAATTTTGCAAAAGAATTGGTGACACAGTTGTAAACGGAGGCGTCATATCTATCAGACATGAGATAAGAGTTTTTTTTCTTAAAATCGAAAAAAATGAGAGAAAACTGAAAACAAAAGTCAAAACATAAACGTAAGGGAAAGACATACTATGCGATAGTTTTAACTGTTGTCCTGATTGTACTCTAAATGTCGACGAATTATTAATTGAATGTTCAGACGTATGGTGTGGCAGATCGTAAAGCATTCCAGTGGACGGAACAGCTTGAGATGTCGACATAGACTTTAAAGGATGTGATGATAACTGTTGTGTTACAGACATTAATCCAGAAGATGTGAATTTTGCTTTTTTCGGAGGTAGTGTTAACTCGTATTTCGGGGAAACAATTGTCTTGTTTTTCGACACAAAATTTGTCGGAGCCGTCGATATTACGCATAGAGGAAAGCCTCTTAATTCAGTGATTAGACTCGGTTGGTGTGCGTTGGCGGCGATCACTGAATCCTTATTATTAATCGAATTGTTAAGAATCGGATTATTGTTGTCGTCATTCATTTTAATAGAGTTGTTGTTTGGGCTCTCTTTTTCATTATATGGCTGCGGCTCCGTTTTGATTACAACAGATAATGGCTGACGCAATGATGGATCAGACGGTTCGACGACAGGCACCAAATTGGTTAATGTATTCATTTCTGGCATTGAATTCGATTGATTGACGGTTTGCACAGGTTGAAGGGGTGGTGGAGGCGGCAAAACATTTGTCATTTGATTTTGAGACACCATTTCAGACATTAGTCCGTTTGAATTGGTTTCAAATATTCCTATTGAAGTGGCCGACGGTGGGGCAGGCGGTGGAGGCAACTGTACTTCGGGCACATTAACTAAAGATGTCGATACTATTGGTTGTGATTGTACTGAGTTGTCGGGTGCGAGAATTGACTGCGACGGCTGAAGTGTAGTTAGAGTTTGTAAGGTATGGTTTTGTGGGATAGGTTTTTGGAGTGTTGGCGATGTTTGTTGCGTTGATTGTGTCGACTGACTTTGATTGGACTGACCAGTCAACTGGTTAGCGGCTATTGTCTGTTGAGACAGACCTGTTGTCGAATAGACTGGTTGCTGATCGACACTCGTCTGCAACGGATTCGTGTAATTGAGATTAAAGTTATGTTCGGCCGACAATTGGGAACCCGTCGACTGTTGGGGCGAATGTGGCAATGATTTGATTAGATTTACTTCTGATTGGGGCACAGATATTGCATCTGTGAGGGTTGGAATGGGTTTTGCATTCATATTAATTGTTGCTTCGATTTTATCCAAGGGAACAGATGCCGATTCAATGCCACCGACTTTTTCTTCTTCAACTGCTGGCAAACCTTTCGATAAAAACATATTTCCATTTAATTAGAGTTCAATGACTAACAAAATCGATAAAAAGTTTTCGTAAATATTATAAAAAGCATCGAATTTAACGAAATGTTTTGAAAACTCATTCATTGATTCATAAACTAATTGAGAGATAATTACCAGTAATTAAAACATTAATTAAATTAATCCCTTATTCTAAGAGTCATCTGATTTTTTGCTTAAAATAGTCTAAACTTAAATCCAAATTCATTTAAAAACATATTTTTGAAGAGATTTTATAAAAATGGAGTAAAATATTAGGAAATTATTTAATTTTTATTTAAATTAATTAATAAAATAGTGAAGTAATTCAATACTTAGTGGAAATTCTCCGGGAAGGGCTGATGGGATGCCTTTTTCATCAGTAGGCACGGGTCCGGGTGGAAAGTTGACACTTGGAGGCGGAATCGCATCGAGCAGCTGTTCTTGAAGAGCAGGCTCAATGCCCAACACAGGCAGCGGACCTATTCCTTCAGTAGTGACTGTCGATACAGTGCTAGTCATACCCGAAACCATTTGACTGATCGGCACATTATATACATCGGGGCCAACATTATTGTTAGCAAATGAGGCGGTACTGGACTCGAAACTGTTAAGACCCGGCATCTGTTGAGTATCGACACCGGTTTCATTTGGGTTGACTGCTGGCACTGTTTGAACATTGGTTTCCATTGCGGCGATGGGAGAGGGGGCCGGTGTCTGAGGAGCAGAACCAGATGGACCGTTGATTATTGGCTGAAAAATGTTGGAATACTGGTTGTCAGCCATCTCTGTCATCAACGTCTGTGCATCTTTTGGTGCCATCGATGGAACCAATGTATCATTTGAAGGAATTTCAATCGAAGGCGCGTCCGTTGCGATGGAACTCATCTAATGGTTAAGGATAACAAATATAAGTTTCAAATCATATGAGTATTGAATTTCAATCGATTATCACTTCAGATGTTTTTAATTTCAGGAAAAGAATTAAATTATTTTCACTAAAAATAAATAAATTGATAACAAAATTATTGAATTCAATGTCATTGAAATCAAATGCAGACAAACTATAATTAAATAACAAAAATACTAATCACTCAAAATCTTAATCAATCAAAATATAGACAAAAATATCTAAAAATTCATAGAATTTATTTTTTTAGAGGACAAACCTTTTGAATGAGAACAGATTTCGGCTCCGGTACAGCGCCGGACACCCCATCGACAGTTGGCAACGATGTGTCGACACTAAGTAAACGGTTGGACTCCAGTGTCGAGACATTAGGAACGGGAGGCGTCAGATCGGAAAATGTCAGTTCTGTAGGCTGTCTGTCAGTCAGACTTTCATCGGTTTTAAAACTGTTTTCAGTGATCAGTGAATTCAAGAGTTGATTATTATTTGTATTAAAAGCCAAAGTCTCGCAATTGAGCTCATTGTAAGAAAGGACATCATTTACAGCATCGGCACTAGTATTGACTGCAGTGACCGCTGCTGACACTGACCCGACTATTTCCGACGATTGTTGACCCAACTGTTGCTGATGCAAACTCTGACCGATTAAAGGCATAGACACCGCCGAAGAGTTCATTAAATTATCCAAATCTGACATTTCTTCTGATGACTGACTCATAAATCTCTTCAGAAATTAAAAACAAAACAAAAACAAACAAAACTTCAAAAACTAAACTTCAATTCATTTACATAACAATTAATATTTTTCTTCGGATAAATCGTTTAATTTTAGACATTTTTGGCCAAACATAACAAATGACTCTTCAGTTATCGAACCGATGGATCAGTTTTGGAACAGACTAACAAATAAAAATGTTTTCAAAAAAAGTCTTCACTCTTTAGAACAGTATTTAAATCACAATTGAATTGAAATTATATCCAAAATAATAATTAAATCTTTTTGATTGGTTTTGTACTTTAATATTAATCAAATGATTTAATTGTCTTCACTCTTGTCTTAAGTCTTCTGTTCCTTCAATGATGAGATAAATTGCACTTTCGTTTCGTTAATAATAGTTAATAACAATTAGTAATAAATCAATTTATTAGCAAAAAACAAGTTATGTCTTCGCATTTGTCTTCAGTTGAATAATAATTTGATGTTATTATTCAAATCAATAGTAAAATAAATCCGTTATTTGTATCCAAATTAATGACAATTTAATAAGACTTTAAATATCCGGTGAAATGAAGTCTTAAACTAAACAAAGAGACAAAAAACAAACAAATCAGACATTAAGAAGATATCAATCGAAATAACAAATTGTTTATCAAAAGTAATATCAAAATTCAAATATAAAAAAAAATAAGAATTCATATCAAAACACATAATATAAGTACTAAAGAGACGATCAAATTAAATGAAATCTCAATAAATGTCTATTCATTTAATCTCTACTTAAGAAAAGCAATAATATTAATGAAATAATAATAATTTAATAATAATAATAATGGTAGAAATAATCAAGTTCAATACAATTTAATATAATAAGAATAAAGAAAATGAGAAATAATGTGAAATATTGCGAATTATTTAAAGGGATTTAAAATGAAAACAATAGTATTTGAAGAGAAAATTCAATATTTTGCTTACATTTACAATAGATTTGAAGCAAAATTTGTGTCCTCTTCTGTGTCTGACTCTTAACATTAGATTTAAAACCGATTGTATTAAAACATTTGTTATATAACGACAATAATAATAACGACATTATTGAAGGCTTATTATATAGTAAATGTTTGATTATTCTGAAAAGTGGTCATCCATTCCGTTCACCATCTGCTCGAAGGACATCAGAGATAACACAGTAAGAGAGGGAGAGAAAGAGAGAGACTGACTGTACAGACATTGCATTCACGACAAAACACAAATGCCTTCACAGCCATCGCCAGAAACACAAATATAAACATCAGAAACACATTTAACACTATTTCCGTTATTTAAGTACTTTTTATCGGCTGATAAACACATCCATTAATAGCATACTATTGATCGCTGACAGAAGTGAATACTGCCTATCGATTGGATGTTTTACATCAGAGGCCTCCTATCCCTGTGTTGACAAAAGGTACCAAAATATGTGCTGAATATGCAATGAAAGTAATTTTTTTTGGTTTTTACTTTTTTCATGCATTCATTCAATAGTAAACTGTTAGCAAGACTTTCAATATCACTGTTGACTGGTTTAGAGGCTATGACTCACTCCTATTAATGCATCGATCAGTTCCTCTATAAACTAGACTTCAGTCACAAAAAGTAATAAAAAGTTATCTTCACTTTTATTCCTCTTAAGACTCATTTATTCTGAGGATAAAAATTATTTTCTTATTTCAGTGAATTTCATTCGAAATATTTAAAGCACTGAAATATTTTTGAAACTTGAAGCAAGCTAATCTAACTGCAAACCCATTCCTAATTGTTTGTATTAATTTTGAGGTTAATTTTGCAAATATTTGAAGAATTTGTGTGAAAAATGTGTATAGGACCTAGCAGAGATATTAATTGAACCGTTCACACATCTAACTCAAAAAGAGGGCTGTCTGTTGAGGACACACCTACTGGAGACATGAGGTGCAGATAACTGAAGGGTTTGTTTGTTAAGTGCAGTTGTCGTAAGCGTTAGGCATGTGTTGCCTTTATTTCATGTGAGGCCCACCATCTTGTTTGCAGTGGTGATGATTCCATGTGTTGATGGCTTCAATAATTTGTTTAATAATTTAACGCTTAATAACAGTAGTATTAGTAACTCTTCGTTATCAATGGCCGCCACAAACGGCGATACAAATCCATGGCATCGGAAGACTGCGGCCGAAGTGATAGCAAACAATACCAATAATGAGATTAATGCAAACATCACTAATAATTGCAAAAATCGCTCAAAAGTGGCCAACAGTGATATCAATGACTGGCCAACTCTCGGTGAAGTCCACAAAACTGAAGTAATTATGAATTTGTATTTTGCTCTTTGGCTCAATTGTCTCTTTGAGTCAATAATCAGATAAAAGGAATCCATTGAATAGGTTTTGTACAGAAATGGGAGATCTCTTATTCCTATTTAATGGGTTAACTCTATTGACTATTTCTATAGAAAAATAAAGATTTAAATAATTTGTTGCATTTCTTGTGCTGTGTTTGTAAGGCATGTGTATTGCAAAAGACAACTGTGCACTACAGTCACTGCACAGCACACAATAATTTGGTGATTCACTCGATTTTATACGTATCTAAACCAGATGCAATAGTGAAAAGCATCTGGTTACTTCTCTATAGTTGTATTGAAGAGAAACTCTTTTCTTAATTGATTACAAAATAATTATTGCGTTTTGTTTTACAGACAAAACCCAATTCAAGTGCTGACGACACCCCCATAAACAGTGATTGTGTCAACTCCCCAGTGGACACATCCGTGCCTTCCACTCCAAATCCCAAACCGACTGATAATCACATAAACGACTCGACGCCGCCGTCAACGCAGTCGATGTCTTCACTAAATCATTACTCAATTCGGGACAGCTCTCAGACATCACAGCCTCAGTCATCTCAAGACGACGAAGAATCGGCTAAAGAAAATTTTGACAAAGATGGAGGCCACTCATCAGGTCCGGGAACTGACTCGACTACACCTAAATCTGCCAAAAAGAAAGGTATGTCTGAAAAATATCTTTAATAAAAATTCTAAGAATTTAATTCTTAATTTGTTTTTGTTTTTTATGTCATACTTTTCGTAAACATAACCCTTAAAGGGAACGACTCTATAGTATTGTGTTTTTAACAAATTGTGGTATTTTAACGATTTCTTTATAATACAAAAGTTGATAAAATTGATGCTAAAACCTGTATTTGTAAGCCCATGGGTATACTCGACACCAATAGCCCCATATTTTCAAATGTTTATATCTTTACGTTTTTATATTGAATTACATTTAATTTGATTTAAAGTGAATTTTGAATGAATTGGTTATTATATTGAATGCCTTTTAACAGATGTTTGAAATTCTTTTTGAAGAATCGTTTAATAATTTAATTATAAGCCATATATTCTTAATTAAACTAAAATATTATGGTGTGCTCAGCATCACCACAACATCAACAATCTATAATTATTCTACAATTGCGCTGTTAATTAAAGCAAGATTCTTTCCCTTATATTTATTTGTGTGTTGACCTTGCTTCTCTGCCCATGAAAAGAACTGAATTTTAAGGAATTTGATACTTGGTCATAATTTAATGAAAAAAGCATTGGAATTGCTTTGAGTCATAAGTGAAATATTAAACACAAATGGTTTCTATTTTCTGATTATATTTAGTTTTGATTAAAATTTCCTTAAAATGAACGAAAACTACTCTAAAAGTAATATTAAACCTGGTTTAGACAACCTTGGTAAAATATCCTTTTAAAATTTGCTGACTATTTGTTATTAAATATTCTTTTAATTTAATGATTATTTCATAAATTGTTTTATTTTAAAGTGAATTAAAACAAATGGTTTTTTGTCAATCAATAGGTCCTAAGAAATGGGTGCCTTTAGAGATAGGACCCCCTCCACATTCAAAGCCTCATCGAAGTAAAAGTTCTGTCAATAGTAGAGAACGACACGAAGATACCAGAGATCGACCGAAAGACCGTCCAAATGATCGTCGAAGAGAACGAAGAGAAGACCGCTATGACTATCACTCGTCTGGCGCTGAAAACTATCACTCAGACGATCATTCAAAAGGCGTGTCACACCGTAGTCATGACGGCACAGGTGCTCATTATGAAGACAGACCTTCAGGTAATCGTCGAGGAAGAGGACGTGGAACTCGAGGCAATCGTTCATCTACTAGTGGTCACCCTCAGAGGTCACGCTCTCAGACAGATCACCATGATGACTTTCCTGCAGACATTGCCTTTTATGTTGACAATAATCCCGTAGACCTGTTCGGTACAATTCCGGTGCCGACGCCATTCATCGGTCCTCTTTATTTCAACAATTTATATATGGGTTTAGACACTCAGACACTCAAAGAACATATTAAGAAACAGATCGAGTATTACTTCAGTGAAGAGAACCTCCAGAAAGACTTTTTTCTTCGGCGAAAAATGGACGCCAATGGCTTTCTTCCAATATCTCTGATCGCATCCTTCCATAGAGTTCAGGCGTTGACACAAGACGTCCAAATGGTTATCGACGCCCTCAACGATTCCACTGCTGTCGAAATCGTCGACAGCATTAAAGTCAGGACACGAGTCAACCCCGAAAAATGGCCGCTCGTGAGTTGATTACATGTTTAACACATTTATTGTTTTAATTAATTGAATGATTATTTTTAAATAAAAAGAGCGATAATTTGAATGCTTCGGCCACTGGTCTTCATGCAAATGTTCCGGCTTTCATTCCTGGACAGCCTTATGGTTATAGCTATGGCTATGAACATCCCAGCGCTTATGGCGAAGAGGGAGGTAATGACGCCGACAACGAAGCAGACAATGAGGACACTCGCAATGATAGTAATGAGAGCTTCACAAACACTTCTGAAAGTATGTCCACTCAATTGTGATAATGTTTTGATAAAATAGATTAAGTGATGAAATAATTGGAATTACCGATTGATTCGAATGATAAGTGACTCCAATGGCTGCTATTTCTTCTGATATTTAAATCAAACTTTAACTTAAATATTGATTTGATTTGTTTTCGAAACTAATCTTCGATGTCTTCCAACAGATAATTACAATAATAAGAGTCCAGTGCCTGCCAGTTCACCTGAACCGTCAGCCGAAGAGTCCTCTACGGCGTCGCTCAATGATAAAACTCGAGTCAAACGCGACGACAGTCCTAATGAAGTCGTGTCAAACAATCAGTCCAAAGAGGGACAAAATGCCGTTAAGGATCAGAATTCGCCACAAAATAGGCATTCGTCGAACCAAAAAGACTGGAAGACAGTAAAAACTGGGAGGAAGTCCGGTAGTAGTCGTTCTAATAAAAACTCTTCGAAATGATTCAAAATCTCATTATAAGTAATATTAGAATTATTTAAATTTTCTGTTGTTTTCTATTTCTAATAAACCCTTGTTTCTGGTCAGGAGGGCCCTCCTTTCTCTCCGTTATCCTCAAATGACCTTTAACTATAATCTTGGTTAATATTTAGCACTACCAACCCTTTCGAGTCAATTATTAAGACAGTGGTCTTAATGTCAGATAAATAGATCCTCACAACGGGTTGATAACTGTGATGGTTCACCCTATTATAAATGTACAAGTACTTTTAAATTATTTAAACTTTAATTAATGATAGGATGTGTCAGACTCTAGAATATCTGAGACCATGCTAATTTTGCTGAACTCATATCTTCTGTATTACTGCCGTTATATTCCTCTAAAACAGGATTCTATGAATAATGTGTTATTTTTTCCAAATGATCAATAAATTGTTCATTTAATTGGTCTTGTTAAATATTAATCCAGTTTAAATAGTTTATTAAGATTTAAATTTAATGAAATGAACTGATTTTAGTTTATTTTTGAGTTTAATTTACATTAAAAACACTTATTTATTAGATTTTATTCAAAAGTTTAACTAAAATCATCAAAAGCTGAACGAAAATGAATTTTTATGTAAACAAAATTTTTAACCATGCTTCAAATGCTTCAAATGACGTGATGACATCAATTTGTGTAAACCCTGGTGTTCTTGACCAGAAACAAGGCAACTGTAAACTTTTAATAAGTGCCGATAACTGTGTGTTTGTCCACAGCTTTGATATTATCGGAACGAATACTGTTTTTCTTTGAGTGCGTGTGAAGTATGCGTTCCGCTCGTCCGGTGTTCGGAGTGCTGTGCGGCCGAACAGTTTATAATTTATTGTATATTATTTACTAGAAATTAATTATTATTCTTATTATTATTATTATTATTAGAATTTGTTTTCTTTGTTTTTATTTTTTGGGCTAATTTTTGAATTATTAGGTCTAGCATTTAGTGGCCACAACTCTGTGCAACTTTGGGTGCAAGGTCAAACTCATATCTTGTCTGGTTGACCAAGGTCACTTAAATTCTATAAATCTTAATACGAGTTTAAATTAAAACCCAAGAGATCGGCTCTCCAGCGAATTACTATTAAAATGGCCTTTGCCTGACCAGACCTGATCTTGTCATGTCTAAAAGAGCAAGTAACAATGAATTAGTCATTGTGTGCCCTAAACTATGCACTGAATTGTGGCCAACAAATGCTATAACTTTTTATTATTTGAATTAATTATAATTATCGATAAAATATGCAAAAAAAAAGTTATATAAAGTTTTTAAAAATATGTAAATTTAATAATAATTTGTGAAATTAACGAAGAATTTATTCAATACTAAAGTTGTTTTAAAAACTATTTTAGACACAATTGTCGTCTATTTTTGGGGTATTCTTATAAATAAGATTTAGACTCAAATAAATTTGATAACAAATTAAAAAAAATTTATAAAAAAAAATTAAAAAAAAGATAAAAAATAAAAATAATGCATAATTTTGACAATTATTCAATAATTTTGATCTAAATCTGTCTTCAAAATCAATTTAATCTTGTAATTTTAAGCAAGAATTATGCTATTGTTAAGAATATCAAACCTTGGATATTTTTGAAATTTTTTAGCTTGGTATTTTTTGATTATTTCCATTTAAATTGCTTTAAAAGTAATAAATTAATAAGTGAGTAAAAAATGTTTCTTTTATTCAAAATTATATTACCTAGTTGGTTTTATTCAAAGTATAATTCAAAGTGATAATGGTTAACAAGAAAATGTCTTGCTAATCCAAATATTTAAGTTTTACTGATGAGCGCAAACTTTAATTAGGCTTTCAATTCATTTGATTAAAATTTTTAATATCTTGATATTTGAGCAAAATTAAAGCTTGGGCTTAAGGAATTGTGCGCTTATCAGTAAAGCTACTATAGATTCTAAATAATACACAATTCTGTAAATATTTATAACTTTACTAATTAAAGAGTGACATCTTTTGACTAAAATACGAAATAATAATTTTGTGATTCATTTATTTTGTAACGTTGTTTGTGAATAAAACAATTTAATGTTTTGTTTGAATCGCTGTGTCATTCAGTCATACATTCATTGAGTATTTCATTGATTCACTAATTGTTCCTTAAATTGATTTCAAAAACAATTAATTGATTATTGTTTTACAATTAATTGACAATTAATTATTAACCACTTAAGTGAATAATTACTTGAGTCATGTCTCTACCACTGAAATCACAGCGCATTTCTGATGAATCGGCGATTAATTTGAAAAATGTGGACAAAAATTCATTGAACGCCGAAAATAAAATGCTATTAAATGGGTATTAAATTAATTTAATAGACTTTAATTAATCAAAATAATAATTGATTTCCCATTTGGTGTCACCAATGGTTAGATTTAATTCGGTTCGACAGCAAATAGTGGGCAAACATCCGTTGGAAGCGTTGGACAACACTTATGGACAACGTTTGGATAATCAGAACTTCTTATTATTGAAATCAATTCAAGGAATTCAGGCGCCGTTACGTTTGATCCATGAAAGAAGGGCTGCCCAACGGGTGCAGAGACTACCAGTCCTTCACAGTTCGAACCTAATGCTTGATGTCCTCACAGGAAAGGACGAACTCATTGGTCCCGAAGACTTCCTCAATGGTATTATAAATTATTTTTAATTTAACTCAAATTAATTTATTTTAACTCAATGTTAGATATAAGTCAACCCGAAGTTATGGCACCGACTCATATGCTGTGTGAAAGATACGGACTTTAGTTTTCTTAATCTTATTTTTCTCTAATTTTGTGTTTTTATTCATAAATTGATTAAAATTTTCAATAAAATAATTTCAATTAAACTCTTTTAGAAAAATTCAAACATTTTTTAAAATTATTAAAGAATCAATTATTCTGACCTTTGAGTAAATTATAAAGGTTTGCCATTTAGTTATTCATTTTCAATGAAGACTTCTCAGATTCTCTCTCTCTCTCTCTCTCTCTCTCTCTCTCTCTCTCTCTCTCTCTCTCTCTCTCCTCTCTCTCTCTCTCTCTAACGAACAAAATTTTTTTTAAGTATTTATTTTAAAAAATAAAATAAATTTTGAGATTTGAGACAATTTTTCGTTTTTATCATTAATTATATAATAAAAGAGTAAATCATTATTCAAATAAAGAATAGATTTTTAAACCGAAACAGTTTTCAATCAACGACTAACTCAAAGAAATCACTTGTTTTTCAATAGATTTTCAATCATTTAATTACAAATGTATTCAAAAGACATTATTTCTAAACAATATTCAAATAGAAATACAAATAAAATACTAATAATTATATAATTTAATTAAGAACTCAATTATTGAGTCAATAGAATAGAATGTATTGAAAGCGCGGAATAAAAGACATTTTAGTGTGAAATACATTAAAGAAGTGTTTTGACAATAGATTAGAAGAATGTTTTTGTGGAATAAAACAGGTGTTTATCTTTGAAAAGGGATGTCTACACCCGACCAGTGCTTTAGAAACACTTTCTGTGGACAATGGATGGTCCGGACTCATCGTATTCCTGTTTGGAAATCCACATTTGTTGGAATGTCGAGAGTGAGGCCAGAATTGAGCCTCCGATCCAAACAGAGTATTTCCTTTCAGGCGGTGCAATGATCTTGATTTTCATTGTTGACGGCGCCAAAGCTGTGATCTCTTTTTGCATTCGGTCGGCAATACCTGTCCAAAAGTAAACCCAAAGTTAATTCAAGTTTTCAATTATTTTTGATTGAATGTAATGACAGAGGAGTGACACATACCTGGATACATTGTAGTACCACCAGAGAGAACAGTGTTGGCGTAGAGATCCTTACGGATGTCAACGTCGCACTTCATTATTGAGTTATAAGTGGTTTCATGAATACCGCACGACTCCATTCCAAGGAATGACGGCTGGAAGAGAGCTTCCGGACAACGGAATCTTTCGTTTCCAATAGTGATAACCTGTCCGTCGGGTAATTCATAGGACTTCTCGAGTGATGATGAAGAGGCAGCCGTTGCCATTTCCTGTTCGAAGTCGAGGGCGACGTAACACAACTTCTCTTTGATGTCTCTCACAATTTCTCGTTCGGCAGTTGTGGTGAAAGAGTAACCCCTTTCGGTCAGGATTTTCATTAAATAATCGGTTAAATCACGTCCGGCCAAATCCAAACGGAGGATGGCGTGGGGCAGAGCATAGCCCTCATAGATGGGAACAGTATGTGAGACACCATCTCCACTGTCCAACACAATACCAGTGGTACGACCGCTTGCATACAATGAGAGGACAGCCTGAATGGCGACATACATGGCGGGGGTATTGAAGGTCTCGAACATAATTTGTGTCATTTTTTCGCGATTGGCTTTTGGATTGAGGGGCGCCTCAGTCAACAGCACTGGATGTTCTTCGGGTGCGACACGGAGTTCATTGTAGAAGGTGTGGTGCCATATCTTTTCCATATCGTCCCAATTGGTGACAATACCATGCTCAATCGGGTATTTAAGAGTGAGAATACCTCTCTTGGATTGGGCCTCATCTCCGACATAAGAGTCCTTTTGACCCATTCCTACCATAACTCCCTGATGACGGGGTCGGCCGACAATGGATGGGAATACAGCGCGAGGGGCGTCATCGCCAGCAAATCCTGCTTTGCACATACCGGAGCCATTGTCGATAACAAGAGCGGCCACGTCGTCGTCGCACATATTTATTGGTCGAAAGTTTTGTTTCAAAGATATTCAATACTATAATAGAGTCGACAAAAATTTGAAATTTGGATTAGTTTTCAATTTCAAAGACAATTACATAAAAGGTATGAATTTTATAAGCGTTTGACAGCAACTGAAGTGACGGTTAGGCCTTTCACACAATCGTATAGAAAAGGGCGGATCCGTCCACACATCCACTCAAATAAAAATCAATTTAAATGCACTGAAAAAACAGTTCAAATAATTGACTCAGACTTTAATTAACATAAACTTATGAACAAACTTAAGACAAAACTCAAAAACGGCTGACAATCAAACAAATCGGTAAAAATTGGCCGAAGAATAGCACAAAAAACTGTAGACAATGAATGAATAGTAGGCTCACAATAGGCTCTCAAAAACTAACCGTCACTTCAATGACAAGACTTTTGTTTGCAGAGGAATACAGTATTGAATTTGTAGAAGACTTACCAAAAAAAGAAGATAATTATATCTTTAATGAGAACAAACGTGTGTTCACTAAGAAATAAATAAGTGTTTTAATGAATTGTCGAATGAGTCGATTGACAACACAATGAATGATAATTCAACTGATTTTTCTCTTTAATATATACAACACTTTATGTCTGACACACAAAAAGTCAATATATTTCTACACAAATAACAACTTTTATTAGTCATTCATTCATAAACTCACTTACTATTGGTTTTAGTGTAAGGGGTTTCTAATGTGACTCACTCTACAACAGTGATTATGTATGTGTCCTGGTTTGTGATTGGCTGGAGTCGCCGGCTCTATTTGTGACGTTTAGCTTCAATCCATGACCATATATGGCAATATTTTTCACTACAGGGGTAAAAAAGTTGAATGGGGCAAAAATGGTACAACGCTTTTCAATGTCAGCCAATCATATGATAGAGTTCACTATCATTCAAAATATTACATGAATTACATGATTTTTTTTGTGGAAAATCTTTTCAAATATAACATTATTTCAGACTCAACTAAAGTTGATTTCAGGTAATTTTACTTGCTAATTTTACATTCTCATTGGATAGAATTTAAGCAAGAGCAGACTAAATGGTAAAGTTTTGTGAAATTTCACAAAAATTCCAGTCTTATCGAATTGAGCTATCTAGGTTCTCATTTAGAATTAGCGCTTTTATTGAATTAGAGCACAGGGATTGGTTGTGAATGGC
The DNA here is from genome assembly GCA_034695605.1 of Eupelops occultus. NCBI lineage: Eukaryota > Metazoa > Arthropoda > Arachnida > Sarcoptiformes > Phenopelopidae > Eupelops > Eupelops occultus. Next base: position 1,752 of record JAQFZI010000071.1, on the reverse strand, counting down.
GTACTCTAAGCCGTTCCCATTCACAACGTTTTCATTTGATTCTTGCATTAATTCATATCTGGTTTTCTGTAAATAGAGTTAAAACTAATGATTAGTAATTATTATAATATTTTATTTGCGTTCATAATCTCAAAGCAACTCTTCTTAACTCTTATCAAAAGAGTTACGCAAATAATCCGGTCATCAGTTGTTTGGAAATATGGAATTCCTATCAAATTCCTGAGGGCTTTGCAATGATTTTCTGCCGGCGCTCAGGTATTAGAGCAAAGTCTATGACTCAGATTAGAATCAATACTAAAACTATTAGTAACTACTGATTAGTTTTAAACTTAATTTTGAAACTTTTATTCATAAAACTTCATAAATATTTAATTTCATGATTTAAATGCTTTAAATTTTTTCTAACATTTTTTTGAGTTTTTAATATTAGAAACTTTTAGTTCTGTCCTTCTTTTAAAATAGTAAATCCCCTGATGTTTGTCTAAAAAGTTAATGAACTTGAAATTCAAATTGAATTTCTGTTCTTAAAGTAAAAAAGAGTTTATTTCCATAAACCGTTTGACCGATTTTTTTCTCCGCAAATGGTTTTGTTTGAAAATCATTAAAATCTCGTTTAATATTAGCCTTCAATTAAAGTATAACATAATTAAGAAGAAAAATACTTCTATTTATTGAAAGCTTGGGTTAAAATCTGTGTTCATTGGTTTAGTTCTCTTCATATCATTTGATATTTTAATATCAGATTATATTAAATGTTATAAATGTTTTCCAAAAATCTATGTTATCGGCTGTGAATGAGAAAACTAATCACCTATACTTTGATATTATTCAGGGATCGGGTTCTATAGGTCGGTCCCACACCTATCGGCCGCTTAATCATAAAGACAGAGAACTCGATTGTGTTTTGAACTCAAAATATATTTTTGAATTTAATTTTCTGATTATAATTAAAATTATAGCCGAATAATGAAAAATAACAATCAATTTATGTAAATTGAAACTTATCTTGATTAAATTTTCAGGTTATAATTATTTTTTTACTGAATAGTGATTTTATTTTCTAAAAAATCAGATAAAAGTTCTCTTTTTTTTAACAAATTTGCAAAAAATTAGTTATAAAACAACAGATTATTTTACAAATCGTTTATCACATTTTCGAGCCTTTGATTCAGTTATTTGTTTTTGAATTTAGTTTTAATTTTAAAAGTTTGCCAAAAAATGTTTATTAAACTAATGACTCATTAGCAGAGCTGTGAAGGAAAGTCTTTTATTTTGGTCAAAAAGTCCCGATAAAAGTCCCGATAAAAACGCTAAATAGTCCCGAAAAACAGTTAAAAAGTCTCTTAAATAGTCTTTTATTATTAAACAAAATATGAATTACAATAAGAAATGATATAATGTTTTAGGTTTTCCTCTTCAAAAGACAGACGTCTATCACTTAATATGAATTTATAGTTTGAAAAACTTCGTTCAATATCACAATCAGTTATTGGACACCATTTTAAAGCTGCGATTTCTGAAGGACTGAGATCAACGTCGAGACTAACATGACTTTTGCCATTCAATATATTGTTGATAGATCTCAAAGTCTCCAAACCTTTATTTTTCGCAAATATTCGATCCATTTTCAAAATAATGTCTTCAATTATATCACATTTGTTGGCATTGATTTGATCACAGACTGAGTCAAGAACTGACATACTTTGACTCAAAGATAAATCACTGGAGTTTAGTTTAGTTATCGCTTCTTGG
>JAQFZI010000070.1:0-27392 GCA_034695605.1 Eupelops occultus | reverse complement strand
TAGGTCCCATTTTTGGCCTGGTCAAATTGGGGAAAATAGACAACTTGTGAAATTATGGAGTGTGAATTTACAGAGCTCTGAGTGTAGTAATAACAGAAAAATCTCTGTTTTTCCATCAAAAGAGTGGATCATTAATTTGGAAATAAAACAGACCTTCAATCGTTTCACTCATTACACACTCATATGATTTATATTCATATGAGAACATCAATGAAACATCAAATCAAATGAATGAATAAAATTGTATTAAATGCAAACATTCTGTTTTTGGTAACAATTATATAATTGAATTAACTTATTGTGCAAATAATCAGTTCATTAAAAGCAATCTTTTTAAATAATAATAGAGTTTCTAGTTTTGAAAAAACAAATAATGTTAACAAATCACTAATTAATTTCTATACATTTTATACAGATATATAAAGATGTCGAGTCCATACCTTAACAATCTTATAATTATCGGATGCATCCTAACCTATACCAGTGTAATATTGTTAGGGCTGGACAGTGGTCTCACCAGTGAATCAAATTTTCCATATATATGTGCTGTGAGTAAAGATAAAAGAGTCGTTAGTTTTAAATGATTCGGTCGTAAACTTAATTACAATTCATTTCAATTTAAACCATTTACTGAAAATCTGTTTTTTTAGGGAAGAGCGTGGGTTCTGATGTCTGGCTTTACACTGGCTTTTGGCAGGTATGCTAGCATTTTATTATAATAAATAAGCTTTTTTTAATGAGTGATTTTTTGGGGACAGTATGTTTAGTAAGACGTGGAGAGTTCACGCGATCTTCACTAATATAAAACTGAACAAAAAAGTAAGTCTTTATTGTCTCAAAGTATTATTAAAGCGATTCTATTGATTGGAAACTATGTGTCAAATGTTTAGCTCATCAAAGATTACAAGTTGTTTATGGTTGTGGGGGTTCTCGTGTTCATTGATGTGGCGACGCTCACGACCTGGCAAATTGTCGATCCATTCTATAGAGACACACATAACGGCACTGCAGAGGTATGCCATAACATAACACATCATAAAAATAAGTAAAACAGATTCTGTATATCAATAAAAAATATAAATAGAAATGCTATCACAATATGTACTAGATCATATCAGATTTATTGTATCTCATTGTAATCGAGGATAAATTGTTACTTAGCCATCACCACAAAATGAGGACATATGGGTTATTCCCGAAATGGAGTACTGCCAAAGCAAAAGGATGACAATATTTTTGGGTTCAATCTATATATACAAGGGACTTTTAATGGTTAGCCAATAAATCTTCTCTTTTGTCGACTCTTCCTTTATTCCGTTCAATGCTTTGATTGATTTTTGACTATTTTGTAGGCTTTCGGTATATTCCTGGCCTGGGAGACCAGACACGTCAGTATTCCGGCCCTCAATGATTCTAAATATATAGGAATGAGTGTCTATAATGTCGTCATAATGTGTGTGATTGGCGCCGGCCTGTCGTTTGTGCTTCGGGACCAACAAGACGCCGCATTTGTCATTATCTCCATATTCATTATTTTCTGTTCAACTGCTACGCTATGCCTGGTGTTCGTGCCTAAGGTGAGACTGGTGAGGGCTACCGTCCATCTGTCCGTCCGATCACTTATACATTAATTCTGTTCAATAACTTGTTTATTGATTTTTCTTTAGTTAATTGAACTGAAAAGAAATCCCCTGGCGGGGGACAGAAGGGTTAGAGCAACGCTCAAGCCTTTCAAAAAGTCTCGTCGAGACTCAGATGAGATGGAACTCCACCATAGGATCAAAGCTGTCACAGAAGACAACTTCAGACTTAGGCAAAGGCTCAAAGAGGTATAAAACCAATGAATATTTCCTATTGTTTTGCTTTCAAAATACATTTCATATTTAATTATTAAATAATAATATTTATAAATATATAAATATAAATATGATAGCTAATTTAGTTTCAATCAAACACTTATTTATCATTTTTCGTAGATATGTTTTCATAATATTTTAAATACTTTAAATTATGTCAAAAATTCAATCAAAATATTTTTTCAATAATAGACTATTCTAGCTATTTATCGCAAATTATTTGAGTTATTTTAGTGATTCTTTTGAATTTTGTGTTCAATAATATCTGAAGGCAATAGAATTGAAGGCAAAATACAGAATATGTATTATATTTGAATAAAACTTTAAATAATTCAAATGAAATTTAGAGTCATTTCTAACAATGGATAGAAAAGCTTTGATGAAAAGTATTGCAGACAAAGTAGTCTTTAAAACATGGTTTAGATGTTAAACACAGTTATATTGGGATAAAAATGCATTCTTTTGATAGATTCAGATGTTATTGAACTTCAAAGTAAAGGAAATATATTATAAAATGTGAAAAAAGTATTTGAATGTGAATTGCCGTAAATGTCTATAAATGTGATGAATAGAAAGCCTACGAATTGGAAGCGCTGACATTCCGCTGGAGGGGATTAGAAGAATCATCTCTCGTTATAACTAAAGCGGAAACTCAACAAATAATCGGTAGTATTGGAAGTGGTATTGGCAATGGTGTAGATTCTGATGACAAAGATAAGAAATGTATTGAAAATAAGGAAAACGAGAAAATATCAGAGAAATGGAGTCCATATGAATGGTATAACAGACAATAGGAATAGTGGAATGCAATACACTTTAAGCTTGACATTAACACTTGACTCCTATTTGGTTTACAGTTTAAGAGTGACATCACTGTCAGCTTCGCCTTCATTTGAAGCATCAACTGAAGTGACACAAATACAGATACCCCAACCCGAGTCCTGTCCTGAGTTTAGTGAACAAAACATTGACCAACTATTGGTGAAAGAGACAGTAAAACAGAGTTCATCAGAACTGTTATCACTGCGAGCACTGTCTCTGATCGACAAACAACACAATAATAATAGAGAAATGAAGTTCTCTAATAATCGATCCAAGACTGAGAGCGTTAAGAGCACAGACTCTTCTATTAATAGTAGTATTAGTTATAAACAATCAGAATTCTTGTCTCCGGTCAGCGGAGAGGAGCCATACATTGAAATCAATGCCAATGTGAGAGCACTAGAATCTGATGACACTTCTTATGCCAAAGCGATTCGACACAACTTTCATAAACATAACGCAAATGACTTTTCCTCCTTTGATGACGACGACACCGACCGCTCAAGAGGTTTGACTATTGATCTGAATATCCTTTCCTAATGACTAATCCATTTAATAAACAGGGACTGAACTCACTGTTCCAAACACTAGAAGAAGAGCACATAGTTTGGGAGGAATGCAGAGCCATAGGTTAGAAAATGTAGGCTTTTGTTCGGAAAGTTCGGTGGCGGCACTGGATGTGACAAATGCCACTTCCAATTACGACAACACACAGAACATTGAAAGCACTTTCATCCGATTATTTCCATACTTGAATCGCAACAGTGAAGCAAACCATTTAAGAAGTGGTTCTTCGTGTCCTCACGTTCGATGTGATATTGTAGAGTATCTTTAATATCATTTCTCATTACATCCATTGTTATCAACATTTTGTTCAAATCATTGCATTTCTTTTTTTACTTCAAGAAAGACATTTAAATTGTTTTCTCAAAAAAAGTGCTCAAAATTTAGATTTTCTAATTACAAGTGGTTTTATGCCAAGAATATTTATGCCACCGTTCCTCAAAATTGATGGCTTGACCTCAAGATTTCTCAAATACTTATATTCAAAATCGTAATCAAATCTTTGGAATAAGAACTAAAAGTTAATAAAAATTAAGAGATTTGTGATCACTATTTGCACATTTATATCACTTAAAGCGATTGTATGAATGTTTGGTTTAATTAAATTTATTACTAATTACCGGCTTCTCTGGAAACGAGACTCAGTTGTGCTCACATTTACATCGATTCGCTCTTAGAGTTAATTTACTAACAATTCAACTGAAAATCAATTAATGTTTCCAAAGGTTAAGAATTGTTATTCTGTGTTATCAATGAGAAAAAGCTCATTAATTTGCATTTGAATAATGATAATAATAATAATAAAATCATTATTAAGGGACCAAAACAAATAAATCGACCAAATTTTGAAGGAAAATAAATTTCTGTAAAAAAAACTTAATATAATTCTCATTAATAAATAAATTATTGAATTTCTTTTTTATTCCTGATGTCAATTGATTTTCTAAATAATAATTGAATATCGATCTAATAATTTGGGCTAATTTTGCCATAAATACGATTAATCTCTTCTATATTATCAATAAATAAAAACCGATTATTCCTAATATTCCACTAAAAGTGACTGTTTTTGTAATAAAGTCTTTATGAGATGTAATCTTACAAATCATACTATAATTAAATATAAAAGATATCAAATCCCTGTCATTGTTATTAATTGTCGCAAAGGCTAAGGCTAGTGATCAGACCTTCTTAGAAAAAAAGGATCAACTATTTTATTATTTATCTTGAGAAGCAGAGGTTTTTCTGAAGTACTACAACAATTCCAGAGAAGAATTTAAGGTATAATGTTGATGGAACAAATAATTTCTTAATCCATAAAAAAGGTATTTACTTATAATTCCTAAATTGAAGAACCATTAATTTGCAACATTTTTTTTGAGTGTCTAACCCCCTCTGTTTGTATATGTTGTGCTCAGAGATGCTAAAGTTTGTCGTAATAGGTGGTCCCAAAAATTTTTAAAATAGGTGATAATGCGCAATTTTGAAAATTTTCTCAAACCTAGTACCTCTCTTCTTAGGCGTAATACTAAACTTAAGGAAAAATTTTGTCCACCTTTTTCACTATATTTACCTAAAGGATGTAGTATACAGATTACAGATGTATCATGGTGATAGGTACAGTCTGTATATAATCTTGTTTGTTAAAACACCCGCTCCCAAATCACCAGGAAATTATTTTGAATTTCAAATTCATTAAAAATAATATTTGATAACATCTTTTCATGAGTTTTAAATTGAGTTTATTTTAAGTTGTTTTTACCCCCTTTTGGCGGAGCGACAAAAGTAAGTTAAAAGGAATGACTTATTTTTGAATAAATGATTACTTGAGAGACAGAAAATCCCAATAATTTTAGAGAAATCCATTGATTCGTATCCAATAAAAAAGATTTAGTTTGTTATTAAATTTTCAATGAAAGGGCAGATACTAAGTATTATTAATAATACGAGAATACATGTAATCGGATTCACTCAAAATAATTGTGTTTTCTGGCTATAAATACACAGTTTTTCTAAAACTTATTTAAATTCAGTCAAAAATATATTTCAAAATTTTGTTAAGAAAATCCTTTGCCTTTAAAAACTGTTGGCATAAATTACCTAGTGATGTGATCCTTGCAAAGACAGTGTAGGAATGTTAAAAATTTCAAAGAAATCGATTTTTTATGAGAAAAAATTGAATTTAAGGTTAGAAATTTGGTCGACCTTTAGTTGAATTCTAATTTATTTTACAAGTCGTGACATTTTTCCACAAATAATGAAAATAAAGATTCGAATTTCATTTGATTACAGATATAATGATCTAATTTATTATTTAAGACTAAGAACATTATAATCTCTTCAATGAATTCTTATTGCAATGAATTTTTGCATAAAAATGTATTAAATCTAATGAAAAGCTCTAACCTTTTCTAAGCCTAAAACAGATTTGGAAAATATCTTCGAAAGCAATGAATTGTTTGTAAGAAATACTAATACTTTTGAGTGACACCAATTGAAAGCTTAGACTTTCATTTCCATAATTTATTACATTTTTATGTAAATTACAGATCAAATGCAGTCATCGAATGTAATAATCCAATAATTGAGTTGTATTTACATTTGTATCAATCAAATGATGAATTAATTCCAAGACATATGTATCGATCGGTTTCACCGCCAAATCAGTCCATTCTATCGATTAATTCTTCGAAAATCCAAACATTCAATCATTTTTCTGATAATACTTTTAAATTTGTGAATGAAAAATGTTCTTTGATTCGAATAAGAAGGCCATTAAATGGAGAAAGGCATCAATTTTATCATAAAATTCAGATCCATTTAAAACTTAATCATAGAGTTTGCAGAAAACCATCAAAAGTAAAAATATTCAAATCTATTTTGTTTGCAAATGCAGTGCTGTTAGGGATCACTGCTTTTGGTTGTGATTGTGATGGATAACCACTGCAAAGATTAATCACACAAATAATTAGTACTCCAATCAATGTAATAGACTTTAGATCAACGAATAAAATAGCAATCAATTTGATAAACAAATATAAATAATTTGTTAGTTTAGACAAAATTATAGACGAATACAGAGTCTGTACATCGCTTTTCCATTAAAGCAGTACTTAATTCAAGTCATGTTTTAATTCACTTATATATCGAATCATTTCAAACAAATTTGTTTTCAGAACACATTTTCTCAAAAACTGAGTTAAGTTTCCACAAATTGCCACAAATTTTATGATCAAATCCAATATATCCCTACAAAATTTGCTTCTAAATTATTTTCAAATAATGTGACAGATTTTGTTTAATTATATCTTGCTAAAGCAAATCCATTTAAATAGTTGTCCTGCAACTTATTATTCATTTATCAATAGAATAGAAATTAATAAAATGAATTATCTGTTAGATTCTGCTTTTTTCTATAAAAGTTAGCAGAATTGATTCAATTCTTTCTGAATTGGATCTAGATAATCTATTTATTTGATCGTTTGTGAAAAATCAAAGAATTCATGTTTCATTTGAGTTTTTAAAGTTTTGCTCTATTATATTGATATTAATATAAACAATAGAGCATGTTATATGTATATGTACATGTATATTTATATTTATATAATAATATAATGATATACCAAAAGACCAAAACCCAAAAACTTGAAAAGAATGGTTAGAGAAGTGATGCAAACATTTGTGTTGAGTCTTAACTAACGCTATCTCTGAGCGAAACATAAAAACATTAGAAACACATTATTTTTGTTTTTTGTTATTTTATTTCAAAACAAATGTCTGATTTACGAAAGCCGTCGGCTTTGGTCTCTTTGACTAATACTTATTCCGATTCAGAGTCTGATAATGAGTCCGATAATGATTCGGTTGATATCACTAGTGTTCGCAATAATCAATTAAATGGCCGACAATTCAATGATTTGACGGCAAATCTAACCGAAAGTCGGACTAATTCGCCGTCAAATGCATTCTTAAAATCGATTGAATCGTTGGATGAAAATAAAGAATTTTCTAACGAGACGTCCGAAACAAATGATAAAAATGAGGCCGAAGTTCGTCCCAATTCTCCCGTCTCTTTTCACAGGACTTTATGCGGTAAAAGTGATGACCAAATAGTGATTCCTTCAGAAACGACAGAAATGTGTTCGAAATCACTTCAGGAAAAGATTCTTCGTTTACACGAAAAGATGAAAAGAGGTTATGATATGAATACAATTATACAAAAACGGAAAGACTTTCGTAATCCAAGTATTTATGAAAAACTGATCGCTTACTGCGGTATCGACGAAATGGCCACTAATTATCCGCCCGATGTATACGATCCTCACGTTTGGACAGAAAAGTCTTTTTATGAAGAGTTGGCCAAAAGACAGAAAGAAGATATGGATAAGAGGGAGAGGGAACGCAAGGAAAGGGTTAAAGTGGACTTCATTTCGGGCACCAAAAAGGGTCAAAACAATGATGGAAATGACTCCACCAAAAAGAAGAGCAAATGGGACGCCCCCTCTAACACCACACAATCCAATCAAATCAATTTAATGCGACCACAAGTAGTAATACCTGTGACAGTGGCCACCGGTACTAAACCTACTGTCATATCAGCCTTTGGAACGATTGGCAAAAAAACTAAATAATTATTTCATTTTAAATACAAACTTATTGTAAATATTTAAACGAATTCTTTTTATTAAATTTTTCGTCATTTCTTTTAATTTGATTTAAATTATTGTAATAATAATAACAATAATAACAATAATAATAACAATAATAATAATAATAACTTCTATTGATTTCATTTTTAGCATGGATAAATTGGAAATGACCACATGTGGTTCAATGAACAAGATTATATATATTACACTCCAATGTAAATATATTGAAAAGGTTAGTTTGAGTCTCAAAGTGAGACCCTCTTCAATCATAATCTTGTTTAAAACAAATGGTGAGATCTGTTCGTTGTATTGGCTATAATTCAAAAAATATTGGCCTCAAACATATCATTTTATCGATTTCTTTAATGATATGAGATTTTATACGAAAATTTGATTTAAAGGAAAGAAAATTAAGTTATACTGGAGTTATCCTGGAGCTATCCTCCCAGGATAACTTAATCAAAATTGTTTCTAATCAAAAGTTTGTGTAAAATTTTTAACCTTAAAATTCATTAGATTTGTCAAAATTTTAATATTTTAATTGTTTTTTATGTAAGTATAAAAACTTTGAACTATTTGAAGGAATTTCTTATTTAAACTTAACAAGATTACATCACATTTGCAATATTTCAAGTGATTAAAGTATCTAATTATCACTTCTTATTGTTCTATAAAAATATATACGAATTAGTAATTAATAAACAATTATAATAATTAGCTAATAATTTATTATAATTAATGAATAGAATATCAAAGCATTTAAATTAAAGCAATATTTTTGGCAAAATTCATGTGATTTGAGTTTTTGAACAAAAAGGCGTTAAAGTTATTCGAATGAATAGATATTCCGTCCAAAAGGGGAGGATTTCATACACTCTCTGCCATCGACTGACTAATGACTCAATTGACTGAACAGAGAGAGCCATAACTAATAAACATATTTAAACAATATTTTTATTTAATTTGAGTCTATTTTTTAATTTAATATTTCTTTAGTTTTAATCGAATTATATTATATTTAACGTCATTTTATTTAATTTACTTTTGAAACAATCAATGGTTGACAAACTTGGTATCTATTGTTCCAAATAATTATTAATTACCATGATCATTTTCATTTGTTGTTTTATTATTTTTTTCTTTTCTAAAAACTGAAATTATATTTAAAAGAAATGAAAACTAATTGAATTTTAAATTGTCTTGGTAGTTAATAGCGAGACAAATGCCCGGCGCATTGCAAACGTGGAAAATTGTTTTGGCATTTCTGGAGTGGTATTTAATAATTTTTTTTTAATCTAATTTATAATCTCTTCAAATGTTTTATAAATAAAATGACAGATATCTTGAAATCAATTTTTTTGAACTTTTAATCCATTCATTCATTGCTTTTATTTACAATTATTTAAACATATTTTTTCATTAAAAGCCGCTTTCAATTCCTGGAAGAGTTTTGGTCGGAGAGGGTATTAATAATTGAATTTAGTCTTAATTATTAACTTCTTTATTATTTTGCAATTATTTGAAGGAATTTTAACTAAAAGTTGTCGAAAGAAACTAAAGCCGAGACAAGTGTTTCTGTTCAGTGATATTCTGGTTTATGGCAGCATTATTATCAACAAAAAGAAGTACAACAGACAACATATCATTCCTCTGGAAAATGTTAAACTTGAAGACGTCATCGACGACGACAGTAAACATAAGATAAATTGTTTAAGAAGTTTAATCACAACTTTTGTTACCATTTGAACAGATTTGAGGTATGGGTGGCTCATTAGAACTCCAAATAAATCGTTCGCCGTATACGCGGCCACAGCCACAGAAAAGGTGGAGTGGATGGCACACATCAACAAATGTGTCGAAGAACTTATTAACAGAAGTATTGAATTATTTTAATATTTTCTTAAATTTCAATTATATTAATAAATATTTAATTGATTAATACAAAGCGGGAAACCGTCCGGCGGCAGAACATGCGGCAGTTTGGGTACCGGACAGCGCCTCCACTATTTGCATGCACTGCAGGAAATCTCATTTCAATGTCCTCAACAGACGGGTATTTATTTTGATTTTAGATTATTTATTAGGAAATTAAGTTTGATTTATGTTAAACACTGTCTCTGTCAGCATCACTGCCGCAACTGTGGAGATGTGGTGTGCGGTCAGTGCTCTAAGAATAAGTTCTTAATACCAAATCAGTCATCAAAACCTGTTCGCGTCTGTAACGCCTGTTATGAAAAGTTGGGTAAATTGCGAACTACTCTTAATTCCAGTTTTAAGGACAGTTCACTCAATAATTCTCAAACTGGAGTAAAAGGAACGGACAAAATGATTGATACTAATGTCAAAACTATTCACGTAAACGAATCGTCAGAATCTGAAGACGAAGACGAAATTCAACAAAAGAGAACCGACGATGACTTAACTCAAAGTCTTGAAGATCTTACTATTGATGAAAAGGTTTACATTAAATGCAAACATATTTCGATTATAACTCATTGTTTTTTAGCCGACATTTTATAGTTCTATTTCTGGTGAAGTCAAAGATATCAGCGCTTAGTATGAAACCCATCATTACTTACTGTGAGATTTGAAGAGTGCCTTAACTCTGGTTTTTAAATATTATGACAATTAGTATATTAAACAAATTCCACATATTTTTCGGAAAATTCCATTAAGTTTTGGCTCAAATATTGTGAAACAAGTCTTACATCGGTTCACAAATCTTCTGATTTTTCAATTTATTTTTATTAACACCAAAAGAAACAGAATATTATGTCCAATAGACTACTCTTTCTGATACTTCTTCAGTTTAAACAAATTTCAGATATATTTTATTATTTCTAAATATTTGATCCAAACTTTAAGATATTTACCACTTATTCATATAATCGTGTGCTAAGAATTATTGATTTGAGATAATATTTTGAATGAATTTATTAATTAACTGACTTTTCTTCACAATGTGTCCGATCTATGATTTAAATCTATTAAATTTTTCAACAAATATTAAGTTCATTATAAATATAATCGAATTATTTTTAGTTTTATTTTAAGTTAAATAATATTTTCAATCATTGATGATATCATTAAAATTGGTTTCAATTGAATTAAAATTCAAAGTATTTTTTAAAACTATATATATTTTGAGCCAAACTTAAGTTTATTTCTAACATATTTTGAATAAATTTTTATTTTCTATAATTATTTTAACTTTTATTGCTTTTATTGGAGGGCTGTTTGAGTCTATATTTAGACATTTGTATCATATAATCGTAGAAAGTGTTTGGATTGTGACCATAATATTCAGGCGATTCATAAGAATTACCAGTGGTTTGTCCCGAAGACGTATCCACAAACGATGCCTTTTGATTCTTCGAAGTCTTGTTCTCCGATCCTTTGGATTCTGAAATTAATGGTTATCTTTGTTATAACTAAAACTTTTTAAGTTTTTCCAATACTTTTTGATTGTGAAGACAATTGTCTAAAAGTGTAAACAATTGGCCGATAATTGACTCTCATTTTCATTGAATTCAACCAAAATATCCAAACATTTGATTACAATTTTAAAATATATTCACAAATAACGTTCACTTTTATTAAACCCCGTTTTTAAATAAATTTTTTACATTTGAATGAATAGGTGCCCGGAATAACCATCCCCTTATTAAAACTATACTCTTACATATTGTATCTATCATAATTAAATAAAAAATGATAAACTTTTACACCATAAGTAGGAAACATAGAACACGATTAAATTATTGTTATTATTAACTTAGTTGATTTGTTTTGATATTTTTGCATTTGATTTGTGATCTATAGTAAAGTTTGGGAATTAAACGGGAATATTTTGTGAACACTATGGGATGAGTCAATTGCCTGCATATTATGACGTCTGAGCCATGACTGCAGTGTTTGACTCAACTTTGATTGACTTTTGTTCGAAATATAAACAAAACATAAAATGGAAGAACTATTGAATCAATTAAATGAGTGGAAGCCCTGACGCTGTCTGACACCAACACATGGACTCAAGAAGGGAGTCCACGTCAGAGACCACTTCGGGCATAGTCTCAGGTAATGCTAGCGATCGAAAAGAGCTGATGAGTGACGACTCTACTCATTGGCCGCAAGCCTTACATCGGTATCGATCGCGCACTTCATTTGGCAGACAGTTATCCAATTCGGAAATCTGTCGTCGAAGACGTGATAGTCTTTCGGCACTGAATGCCAACAATCTGTCCAGCAGTGGATCCATAATTAATGTGGTCTCAGGTCTGACCAAACAATTGATAAACAGATTAAATCTCTAAACAATTGACTTTTAGGCGAGTCTTCAAATTTAGTTCGTTTCCGGACATCACTTATGGGACAATCGGCGCCTTCACTCCCAGTCTCTCAGGTATTCCATTATTTTATTTATTAAAATATTTTATTTTAATTAAAAAATAATTATTTTATGTCTCACTCTATAAACAAATTGAAAGAAATTTATTAATTTTTAATTAGAATTGTGTTTATTTTGATTATAAATTAAGTTTTGTTTCGATTTTGACTAAAAATATTAAAATTGTGTCTCTTTTTTGATCAAAAATCTGTTTAAAAGTAAGCAAAAGATTAGGATTTGATAACAATTTTAGAAATTTTTATTTTAAAGATTTAAGAGAAAAGCCTTTAAACAAAAGGAAACGTAGAGTCAATCGGTTCCAAAAGCCATAAATTGTTGGTAACCTTCGCTTTGCTTTGTTTTGCTTACGCTTTAAAAGATATTTTAGTTTAAAATAAAGTGATTTTCTCTAAAATAATGTTTATATTTAACAGAAAGAGCCAAACATTACACGAAAAGTGCAGTAAGTTTTCAAAGCTTGCATTCAATCGACAATCGTTTCATATGTTTAAACTTTTTCAGCCGATGCACAGCTCGTAAGAGTCTGATCCCAAATACGTCTCCAACTCTTCCCAGATCTCCATTACCTCAGAGTAATTACCATTTGTTTTATATTAAAAATACTTATTTAAAAGGTTGTGATTGAAACTTAAAGGCAGTCCATTGGAAAGTCCTCGAAATATGTCTCCGTCTAATCATTTTGTGTTCACTAACAAAAAAATTGAAGGCCGGCGTTGGTCTGTGGCCTCTTTGCCCTCATCTGGTTATGGAACCAATACTCCTAACAGTTCTAATGTGAGACCAATTGATTGTTTTGGAGTCATTTGGATATCAATTAATTCATGTGTTACTCAATTATAGTCTCAGTGCTCATCACAGGAAAAGTTGCACCAATTGTGCCATTTATCTCATGACGAGAACAATCACTCGTCAATGGGACAACATGTCCACCATTGCCACCACTGTTGTCATCCCCCGAATCACAATCTTTTACAACATCCGCATTACAATAAAATTTTAAGTTCCGAAACAACTCAACACTTCAGTAGTAATGAAAGTAATCCCTCTTTTGACGAAGAGATTCGTTCGCTTTCACCAATGATTAGACCGCGTTCTCGCAGTTTGAGTAGTCCTGTCCGCTCTCCCAGTGCTGATAACGAAAAGGTTTTAATGAATAACTTATATAAAGAAAGATTTCCGAAAGCGACGCAACAAATGGAAGAAAAATTGTCGAAATTCATTACCGAACAGATCAATATCGATGATATTGAATGTCCCACCGCTTCTGATGCTGTCTTTCGTTTTGCTCACCATCAGGTCATCGAATTGGCAAAAGATTGTCTTCAAAAATCCAAAGATAAACAAATTACTTCACATTATTTCTTTGAATTTTCAGAAAATTTAGAGAAACTTCTAATTGAGGTCTGATTTGGAATTTGAAGTTTGATTTGTCTTTAATTTTCTATTTTGTAAAACAGTGTCGCGAAAAGTCTTCTTCGGCTGCAAACCAATTATGTTCTCTCATTAAAAAGCTATTAGTGATAGTCTCCCGACCGGCCCGTCTATTAGAATGTCTTGAGTTTGATCCGGAAGAATTCTATCGTTTGCTGGAAGCAGCCGAAGGACAGGCAAAGTCTACTCAAGGCATAAAAGTTTCTGTTCCGCAATACATAATCAGTAAATTAGGACTAAATAGAGACCCTTTGGCTGACATATCTCCCGATATCGGTGTTGACTTCAGTCAAGACAACACTGAAAGGGGTGAGACATCAGCTGACATTTCCACAGAATTGGTGAAACCGCCCTCAGAGGAGGACTACGAGACAATCAAATTGATAAGTAATGGCGCCTATGGGGCAGTATATCTGGTCAGACATAAAGAAAGTCGACAAAGATTCGCAATGAAAAAGATTAGTAAACAGAATTTGGTTCTTCGTAATCAAGTGGAACAGGTGTTCGCCGAACGCGATATAATGAGTTTCACAGACAACCCATTTGTAGTCTCAATGTTTTGCAGTTTCGAAACTAAACGCTACTTATGTTTGGTTATGGAATACGTGGAAGGGGGTGACTGCGCCACTCTTCTTAAGAATATGGGCCCTTTTCCTCTGGATTTGGCCGGACTCTACTTCGCTGAAACAGTATTAGCCGTCGAATATCTGCACAGTTTTGGTGTCGTTCACAGAGATCTAAAACCCGATAATTTGTTGATAACAGCTTTGGGTCACATAAAGCTGACTGACTTCGGTCTCTCCAAAATGGGTTTAATGAATTTGGCCACAACTCTCTCTGAGGGATACCTCGACAGAGACACCAAACAGTTTACTGACAAACAAGTTTTTGGAACTCCAGAATATTTAGCGCCTGAAGTAATATTAAGACAGGGATATGGCCGGACAGTTGACTGGTGGTCATTAGGAATAATTCTCTACGAGTTTTTGATCGGTTGCGTCCCATTCTTCGGTTCAACACCTGAAGAGCTGTTTGCACACGTCATCAATGATGAGATTGAATGGCCCGATGAAGAAGACTGGCCTATGAGTGATGAGTCTAAAGACATCATCGCTCAACTTTTGCAGCACAACCCTATGGATAGGTTGGGCGCAGGAGGTGCTCATGAAGTTAAAGATCACCCATTTTTTGATGGTATCAGTTGGGAAGCATTACTGCGACAAAAGGCAGAGTTTGTGCCTCAATTGGACGGTGAAGACGACACTTCATATTTCGACTCTCGATCTGATCGTTATTCACATGAATGCGGCGATTCTGAGGACTTGGATACAGACGACAGTTCCTTATTTGGTAGCTTTTCGTCCTGTTCTCCGCGTTATCGCAAAGTTTATTCTCGAATTGAGAGGGAATTGGAACAGGAGAACAGACTCCGGTTGTCCTCTTCCTCCTCATCTTTGAAAGAAGAAATACAAATCACTCCTAAATGTCGGTCGAGTTCTACGAAATCTGATTCCGCTATTTCTCGTTCTTTGAGTGTCACCGAAGAACGTTTGAGAAGTGAATCACACATCAAATCATTGGAGGGAACCGTTTGTAGGCCTAAGGCTCAGAGCACTCCTGATTCACGCGATTCTTCCCAAACAGAATCTGAAGACATATCTCCGCAGACCTATAGAAAGAGAAAGCCTTTAAGTATAGCAAAAGACACTTTACCGAAGTTCTCATTTAGTGTTGACGACACGTCTTCACAATATGAGAGCTCTCTTTCGCCTCAAATATCTATAAAAGAGTTGCCGTCACTCGACGAGAGTTTAGTCCCTTCTGAAGACAAAAGTCCATTACGAAGATTATCGGACGTTCCTCTTTGTTCCAATTCAGGACTGCCCACATCTGCGAAAATAACAATACCTTCGGTGTCACCACTTCGACAACCAGTTCGCTCCCGAACTGTTATAAAATCGGCCTCAGCTTCGGGTTTGTCTTTAATAATATCCGACGATTCCTCTGTGGGACGCAATAGTAGCGGTCTTGTGGCTAACTCTTCGGGTGGTTCGACCACCAGTTCTCGGGACACTTCTCCCAATCGCGATATGGGTTCTTTGGCTCTACAACTTAAACCTCCGATAATACTACGGAAAGGCCCAAGGGGATTCGGCTTCACTCTTAAAGCCATTCGTGTCTATTACGGAGAGTCTGATTACTATATAGTGAATCATTTAGTTCTGGCCGTTGAGAATAATAGCCCCGCTTTCGAAGCAGGTCTTAGACCCGGAGATTTGATAACTCATATAAATGGTGAACCGGTTCAGGGATTACTTCATCCTCAGGTAATTTCATTTCTCCAATACATATGAAATAACTGTAATTATGTGAACAGGTATTACAACTGGTCCTTTCGGGTGGAGATAAAGTTAATATAAGGACAACACCTCTGGAGAACACAAGTATCAAAACAGGTGGTCGTAAGCGGAACCCTCACGTATCAAAGATGGCGCGCAGACCCCTCTCTACTAATAAACATCACCGAAATGTTAAGTCAACTCACGTCAAAAGAAGTGATTCCGACAAAAGGCGCAGATCTTCTCTCTTCCGAAGATTAAGTTCGAAGAGAGCGAGCGTTGAAATGAATCAGTTAGTCGTCAACACCAGTAGCGGTTCCACACAATTGCCACCACTAACTCCCCCTCCAGTCCCACAGCAGATAACTCCGAGTCGCAGCTATCAATCCCTCCACCGAACTCTGGCCAACGTATCTCTCGATAGTGTGATTAATAGTGGAAGCACTTCGACAATGTCTCCGCCCACTTGTCGTTTGACTTGTTCGCAGTCAGACTCATCCAATACGACGGGTAACTCATCGGTTGACAGTTCTCCTAACAGTTCTGCCCCCAACTCACCGGCCAGTACTACCCGACCCTCTAGTCTTCACGGACTCAAACATAAACTCATTCAAACGTTTCGGTCGCCACGACGTAAATCTTGTGGTCATATTCCACTCTCACCTCTAGCCCGGACTCAAGGCGTTTCGCCGACAATCAACACACTTCAGGCCACTTCTCCCACCTCTCGTTCTCCTTCTCCACTGGCATTTCCAGTGCACCACCAAATAGGGAGCTCACAAACCACACAAACCTTCGTTTTACAAAAGAATTCTTCTTCTCTTAAGTTGGCGCCTAATTTGATAGCATCGGGAACTCTAATCAGTAGTTCAGCCAATACTCCAACCGATAAGAGCGCCTCTGCTTTAAGTGAAGGAATTTCAGGTCAACAGAAAGGATCTGAAGTATTGGGTTCGGGAAAGGCTGACAATAATAATGCGTTTCCTTTAAAAATGAAAAGGGAATCATTGAATAGTTCCCCTTTAGCTCTGTCCTCATGTCATCCGATCTCAATATCTAAGTTAGCGCTCGATTCAAACAAAAGTCAAAGCAATAGTTCTCCGAAAGGCTCAAAGAAGTCATTCCTGAAATCAATAGAATGTTTGAGTTCTAACTCCAGTAATAATTCCTCAAAAATGGACTCAACTAATAAAAATCAAAACGAGAGGATCGGAAACACATCACAATCTATTTGTGTCACAAACCAAAGCACTTATTTATTAAATAGAGTTACGGAAGACCACGACATGAGTCGAAACACTCAATCATTATCTGAACTCAATTTGGATAAACGTTCGGTAAAACACAGTTCCAGTTCGAGTAGCAGTAGTAGTGCCAGCAATAGCTCCAGTTCTGTGGTATTCAAGACATCAAAAAGTTCGAGTGGAACGCCTTCGAGCGCCAAATTTCTCTACAAACAGTCTTCAACTGAGAAAAAGTCTAAAGGATCCAATCGGTCGACATCCAAGTCGTCCAACAGTTCGACAAAAAACAATTCAAACAAATGATAAACAATTTTGGCTTTTGTTTCAATATTTGTCACAAAATTAAAGCCATTATTTGAATGAATTTAAAATCTATTATTTGAATGTAAATAACACAACAAAACAGTGAGTTCTCGACAAACCTCTAAATATCGAAAATTTTTAAGATTTCAATCTATTCCGAAACTATTTCCGGTGAAACAAAAAATATTAAATTTGTTAAACAAAACACGAAATGAATTATCGAAACGAAACGAAATTGCATTTATTGAACACTTTGTTATTTACTATTTCTAAAGATATGTTTGGCCTCCACATCAAAACTAGTGATTTCCCCAAATATTAATATTTTTATTTACATTTGTTTTCGATTTAAAGCTTAGAAAATGATTGAAATTTTTCAGATTTACGTAAATTTTAATGAAATGATTTGTAAATATAATTTAAAAATGCGTCAGAAATGAGGTCTCTTAAGAACGAAGTGAACCAAAGTTTTTATAATCAATTTCTTCACTCTTTTCGGTATTTTATTTAATTTGAATTTTAAATATTTTAAAATTACAAAAATTTTTTAAGAAATATTTCAATTTTAATAATATTAAAGTTCACTAAAATGTAATTCAATTAATTAATTCTTAACTTTCGATTATATAAATTGAGTGCAGAATTGTTGTGCACTCCCTTTGCATTTAATATATTTAACTAATTATTAATTAAAAATTATAATAACTTAATATCTAAAACAAAACCTTTTATTTCTGACCGTTTAGTATGAATTGTAATTAAATTGTAATTTATTTGTTATTTAAATTGTTGTTTGACTGTAGAAAAAGTTGATTTGTTTTTATGTATTATATTATAAACACCTATTGATTACTAAATAATCGAGAATTCAATTAAAGCTCTTTTTTCAAACTTATTCTAAAATTGTTTTATTTATTAAAAAAAAGTGTTAAACACTTTTTCCTACAAATTAAGTTCGAATTTATAATTGAAATGAACTCAAATATATTTAGAATTAATAATTAGAAACTGAATTGACTAAGAGCATTGGCCTTATCTCAATTTCTGCATTAAATTATCAGTTTATTTATTTATTTAATAATTAATTAATTTATAGAAGTTTTTCGATAAACTGAAACTTTTGTAGAATTTTACAAATTTTGCTGAAAAACTATTTCAAAAGATATAAAATATGTTTTAATAGATTATTGGAAGTAAACCTGATTTTAAGGTCATTTGATTAAATTGAAAACAACTTTTGAAATGTGAAGCATTAGAACTGTTGGCAAACTGTTGGCTCATATCAGCCAATGATCAACAAATTTCGCAATTAATTGTATAGCAATACAATTGAAATTCAATTTATATGTATTGACAACTTTTTTAAGTCGAAAAAATGGCATTTTATCCCAAACTTGTGACCAGAATTCAAAGTTTGAATATTTTGGCCGTAAATAGAGTTTATTGTAACCAAAAAAGTTTTAATTTTAGCAGAAGTTTGATTCAAATTAATTTTAAAAACAAATGTTATCCAAAGAGAACTAAACTCAAGAATTTTGAGGACCGATTGTTTCATATGACTTGCCGTCAGTTTATATTTCATTTATAAGTCATTTATATTTTTGTCTTTAATTTTTTGGTCTCATATATAGAAAGGTTTAAACCAGAAGTAGTGGCCTTCAAATTATCAGACATTGGAGAGGGTATCGGAGAAGTCACTGTAAAGGAGTGGTACGTCAAAGTTGGGGATAAAGTGAAACAATTCGATAGCATATGTGAAGTACAAAGCGATAAGGCGTCGGTCACTATAACCAGTCGTTACGACGGACTTATCCGTAAAATACATTATGAAATCGATGACATCGCAAAAGTGGGTAAACCCCTCGTCGACATCGAACTCGATTCAACTAATGGTCTTAACTCTCGATTTGAATATTCATTTAATTTATTATTTAATAAATTACAGAACAAATGGAAACCGTTTTGGACGACATTTCCGACAAATGTTCGGACAGTTATAGTTCCCTTTCGGAAAGTGGGGAAAATAGAAGCTTTCAAAGCAACGATAAAGTTATGACCACTCCTGCAGTCAGACGGCTTGCCATTGAACATAACATTAAATTACAAAATGTTAGGGCCACCGGTAAAGACGGCCGTATCCTTAAAGAGGATGTTCTTTATTATATCGAAAATAGAGATAAAAAGACTTCAGAAACAACAGAAACAAAACCACAAATCGTGGAATCGAGTAAACCATTAGTTCAACAAAAGGAAAGCCAAATAGTGGCCAAAATGATTACTATTAGATCCGATAGAACCGAACCAATTAAAGGAATAAGAAAAGCGATGACAAAGACAATGACTCAGGCTCTAAATATTCCACACTTTGGTCTAAGCGATGAAATAAATGTGTCTAGATTAGTTGAATTGAGGCCAACACTCAAAAAAATAGCTCAACAAAAGTCGGTATCTTTGACTTTAATGCCGTTCTTCTTGAAGGCGGCGTCAATGGCTTTACTTGAATTTCCATTAATCAACTCAACTGTTGATAAGAATTGTGAAAACATTACATATAAGGGATCGCATAATATCGGTGTTGCGATGGACACACAACAGGGACTATTAGTGCCAAACATTAAGAACGTTGAGAACCTTAATGTTCTTGAGATCGCTGAAGAACTGAGTCGTTTGAAAGAATTGGGTTCCAAAAACCTTTTGAGTTCTGAAGACCTTTCGAACGGAACGTTCACTCTTTCAAACATAGGAACTGTGGGTTTCAT
Organism: Eupelops occultus; assembly: GCA_034695605.1. Lineage (NCBI taxonomy): Eukaryota > Metazoa > Arthropoda > Arachnida > Sarcoptiformes > Phenopelopidae > Eupelops > Eupelops occultus. Next base: position 7,017 of record JAQFZI010000070.1, on the reverse strand, counting down.
TCAAATGTTTTCATAAACTTTCCATTTATTTATTATTTTTTTAGATCGGAGGATATTTTGGAATACCTGTGGTATTACCCCCGGAAGTGGCGGTAATTTAATTAATACCCAATGAATGCAATTATTTTAATTATCTTATGCTTTAAAGATCGGTGCCATCGGTTCGATTAGAGCTGTTCCACGATTTGGTAGTGATGGCAATACTGTAATAAAAGTTCATGCAACAACAGTAGTCTGGAGGGCAGACCATCGTGTAATAGACGGCGCAACAATGGCTCGATTTTCAGCGCTATGGAAGCAATACATCGAAACTCCGTCTCTAATGTTATTGAAATTGAAATGATTTTTGTTTTGTTTTTAAAAAATTTTATTAAATTTTTATTCAAACTTTATATTAGAAACAAAACACAAATTAATATACATTTTAATGATTGAAAAGTGTTTACCAAAGAATTAATCGTTTTTTTGCAATCGTACGATATGTGAGTAGATTTTAAGGGCCGGCCCTAATTTCATCTGAAAACCTGTCAAAACATCTGATCTTCTGAGTAATAGAAGAGATGTTCCGTCGATCTCTTGTTCTTTAAATAGAAGGGACTGTTCGGGAAAACCAATGTTTCGAATAAAACTCTCGACATCTTGAGGCGACCATTTTTGTGGATTTGGAACTACTTCTGGATAAGTGTGACCACAGCTATAATGTGTATAATATACCACTCATTAAGTCATAAATTTGTTTAAAAAGAGTTGTCTTTAGTTTTACTTTTCTTTTGAATTGAGAACAAAAGAGGAAACAGAAGAAGAATCGGAACTTTGTTTAATCGGAAGACTTTCGATCGATTCATAAATTAAATCATCGCTTGAATTGTCGTTCTTTTGGTTTTCACTGATATTTATGTCTGACTTTGAATTTGTTGTGATTACAATTGGATTCATTTTGAGTGACTCTCTGTTTTCAATACATTGACTGCACTCCCATTTGCCTTAAATCCAAAACAAAAGTTAATTGGATTCACATTTAATTTTAACTAAAGACCAAACCATTGGGTTTGTAAGAGAGGGCCGGAATGTGACAATTCATATGAAAGCCTTTATCGCAGAGATCGCAGACCAACATATTTGCCTTCAATACAAAAATGAAAGTCATTTAAACAAATAAATAAAATAATAAATAATTACTCCATCTTTAGAATCATGACATATGTCACATGTTTTACATTCCATGCACTGCCAGGGGCTGCGTCCCGACCGCTCAGCCAACTCCTCACTATAGTCCATACAACTGGGATGTGCTGTAAATGTAATATAATTAATAATCAGATAATAGTTTAAACTTTAATCGAACCTTTAGTATTGCAATCCTTACAACTCAAGAGTTCCTCTTTTTCTCCCCTTTTATTGGTTTTGGATCTGAGTTGACATAAATCACACTTCGGCTCAAAAATGTTTCTCATATATTGTGGACCCAATTCTGAAGACTCGATAAAGTCAGGTCCCAACGATTTCTTGAATTTCTATTCAAATTCAATTTTTACTAATTGTTTGAATCAAATATTAAAACATACCTTCCTTTTGCTAACGGGTCGCTCCCTTTTCATCTCAGTTGAGCTCTTGATGTGCGTAACAGATGAAAATTCTGGACTTGTGCTACTCGACTGAGTAGACTCATTGTCTTCATTTGGATCCAATGGAACTGCAAACCAAACAAAATTTAATCGAAACAAATGAATATTTGTGTCAAACCGTTGTCTTTGATTTGATTTTTATGGTCGACATCGCTCTCAGAACCAAAGCTTTGGGTCTCAAAAAACTTCACCGAATTTGGCGTTTGGTCGACGTCTCCTTTTCGCGGAACAATTCTTTTACCGACGGAAAGTACATAATTTCCATTCGCCAGTTGTCGTACTGACCCTAAAGCGGTCGCAAACCAAAGATTTGATAGCAATTGACTTCTTTTGCGCACTTTATATAGCAATACAAATATGGTATACCTGTTTGAATGGCACGGCTCAACATTTTATCCACAAGTGATTCGCTAAAAACAACTGAATGACAGTTTAAATGTAAGGAACGCATAATTTGTTGTTTGGAAACACCGTCTGAAGTGTTTCGACTCAAAGCCCGCAATTCTCTCAATACATGTTTCATATTCTGAGGATTTATACAACTGTTGGACGACATCGACATTATGTGGTTCGACATCTTTGAGCTAAACTTCATTGGATTCCTATAAGAGACTGAATCCTTATACTTAACTTTGAGGACTGATCCTCGAGTGACAGCTTCTTTAATGGCAGAAACAATATCTTCTTTTTTAACTCCGAATTTTCGTTCAACAAAATTACAAATTTTCTGTTCGTCAGGTTTTGCTTTCCGACCCTTCAACGAATCGATGGCACTGATTATCATTTGAGTCCTGTCTTTAACTTGATTTGTGTGACTCTTATGCGAGTTCGACATCACTTGTCTTAAGACTGTTTTGCGAACAAATACTAAATGAATGGAAAAAAATGAGAATAAAATACTATCGAGAAATAGATTCACAGAATATAAAGCTATAGGCATAGGATAGAGCGCAGTCGTGAACCGGTGCCTATGCCAGTGCTGTGCTAGTGCTGAACCAGTGCCAAAACCAGAGCACAACTCCACTTGCATTTGGAATTGAGATCCTTTTTGTTAACTTAAATATGAAATACCAGAAGCCGTTAGTGTTGTCTCAACTCATATTTGTTGAGAGTTTGCCTAAAAGTGACACAGAATTGGATTCTTTGTGATTCAGCTCAGAATATATTGAATTGAAAGCCAACATTTGAGGCACGAAACAGACAGCTCTGCACTTCCTTCCAGTTGTGTAAAGCTGTGCCCACACTTTATTAGAGAAGTTGAATGAATTCTCCGAATTAGTGGAGAAATTCTTCGACACAACAGTTATTTGAATAGAAATCAAATGGAATTCAACGAAAGAAAATATGAAAAAAGAATATCAACGACCGGTCGCTCCAAATGGTTGAAAGCTTTCAGATCACTCAAACTCGTAACCACTACTGGTGACAGGTCTGACATTTTCACTATTTTCTAATTATTTATTATATCGAATAATGAGATAATTATTATCTCAAAATTCTCTTCGAAATAAAAAATGCTTTCATTCTTTGACTCTATTTTTAAAACCAATGTATTTGTGTTGAACTCAAATGAATTGAATCTCTATTTAACTTCAATTCTAATTGAAAGTAAAGCCAACTTTTGACTCTCTCTTTACTTCAATTTTCATTTCAATGTTTGATTATTTGAACTCATTTTCCATAAATGCCTTCAAAAACTAATTTATTTGATGCCATAGTTTTGAAGTTTGAACTTATATTAGAAAGACTTAGAACTCAAATTCAAACAATAAATTATTAAATAAATGTTAGATTCACTCAAATCTAAGGATTTTAAAGCAAGAAATGTGAAACGATTCAAATGATGGCGCACTCACTATATTCACAGCACAGGTATATAAATGAAGAAACAGGTAATGCATAGATCGCATCAATTTCATGCTTTACATCACTCCACAGATTTCTCTCAACAATAAAACAGAACGAAAGCACAGCTCTAATACATTGTTTACTAAACTAACAAAACTATTCTCTTTTCAATCTTTTTTTTTTGCAAAAATAATTTCAATCAAATCAAAAGCTAAGAAATGTGGGCCAACCAGCACTTCCTCTCATCAAACCTTTATTAAGTTTATCGGTCGCAAATCCAATAAAATGAACATGTAAAATTTGCCTATTTTTGCTTAAAATACGTCTCAATTTTAGTTTTTCGTCTTAAATTTCATTAAAATAAATAATATGTCACATAACGGATACAATCAAATAATTGCTTCCCTTTTTCACTACATTTACCGAAGGGATGTTGTATATAATCTCGTTCGTTAAACCACCCGCCCGCCCATTGTTGCGAAAATTTAAAAAAAAATTGAAAATGGGGAAGTTCTTTATTAGCAATTAGATCAAAGATTTTCAAAATATTGCGAAAATTTCAAAATTTTATGAAAATGCGAAAATTCTCTTCAAAAAGAAAAATCCACAAAATTCTCTTTATAAACAATGATATTTCTAAATTCTGGTCTAAATAATTAAGGTGTAAATGTAGTATCCATTGGATTTGAGCCAAACCTTTTTTTCACTACATTTATCGAAGGGATGTAGTATATAATTTATAATTCATTTTTTCTTTCTTAGAGGATAAGGAGTTCTTTCAGATTCTTTCAGAATTTCATTTGGAAATAATTTGACACATTTTCGTCTCAAACATATGTTTGTAATCCAATTGTTTTTATCCGAAATATAATTTCCTTCTCCTAATCGAGAATAAGACAGAAATAGACTTCACTTTCAATAAATCTATTAATAAGTTATCAAATATTAAATAATTATTTTCCGATATTATCGATAATATTATTAATATTAATAAAGTTAACTGAAATCCGATTAGTTTCATGAATTTTGTGACATTTAAGAGTTCATTTGTGACAAAGCATTCCTTTTTTTCAATAGTCTTATGACTAAATTATCCCGTAAAGAACCAAGGTGACTTATATCTTTAGAACGCTCACAAGGAATCTGAATGATTTGTTTAATTTGAAAAATAAGGCTCATTGAGATAGTTGAGATAGCTCAATTAATTTTTGAAAATTTCAATTCTTCGATTCTTTCAATTTTTATAAAGTTTTCGTAACCATCAACTGTAGCTCTAATGATAGGGAATACCATCACTATTATATTAGTTTATTAGTAAGTTTAATCATTTTATAGCTTGGGTTCAAATATGGAATAAAGTCTTTGACTGTACATGAAGTGGACTTTGTTGCTAATGTTCCCTGTTCAAAGTTGAAATTATTAGATTTTTCCAAAAAAAAACTAAAATTAATAAGTTTTGAACTAGTAACATTAGCAATAATGTCTACTTTAATATTTACTTATTCTTTAGGTCTGAACAGAGCGATAGAGAGAGTCCAAAATTAAATTTGCCTTTGGGTCAGCACGCATTCCAGGAAAATACATACAAAAAGATTACAGCCTGTGATGTGTGCAGAGAAATACTTAGAGGTAATCATTTATTTTTTATTTCATTTTTTATTCATTTTAATCAAATTGAAGGTCACTCTCGTCAGGGCTTGAAATGCAAGTTATGTAAAATGAATGTCCACTCTGGTCATTGTCAGGAAAACGCACCAAAATGTCAGGTAAATGATTTATTCTACGATAACTTTGTTGAATTATAGTCACATTCTTTTATTTATAGCCAAAACCGCGTTTACTTAGAAAACAGAAATCCGCTTCAGAACTAGAGACCAGATTAGCCATACCTGAAGCTGAAGATAAAGGTTTGTTACTATGTTTTCTAATTAATTAATCGACAGATCTCTCTTCAAAGTTATTGTCTGACATTAAAGACTTGTTTGATCCGTCTTTACATTCATTAATTGTCTAAAGTTTTCACTCATTTTTAATAAAAAAAAAGGCAGAGAGTAGTTAAGTGAGTAATTAATTTACTAAAAAGCAAATTAAAATACAGTCGTTTATTGAAATAGTGAAGTAGGGATATAATGAACTTAGGGCATTTAATCTAAACTTAAAAACCAAGAATCAAAATTCAAATTTCAATAGAAAAAATAATGGAAATAGTGAAGAATGAAATAATGAAGTAATGGTTACAATGAACCGAAAATTTATTATATTTGTGAAAACTTATAAGAAAAATGTATGGAAATAATGAAATTGACATTTGAGTTGCAAGGAGTCAGACAATCAAAGCTTTGACAAAAAGACCAATGAATAAAATCTTTGTTTATTACTTGAATTTTTGAATCAAATTAGAAAAGATGTGATTTATTTGTCATTCAATTCTTTAAAACAACAGAAAATAACTGATTTCTTCACTGAATTGCTGTACTTTATATAAATATTTGGATAAATGCTTTTTAAATTTGTTATTTACAACTAAATGTTTATAATGAAGTAATGGAAATAGTGAAGTCATTTACCTGGCGCAAATCACTTCATTATTTCCATATATAACTGTACTTAATTCCATTTTTGCACTATATGTGTGTCCGTGTGTGTGTGCGCAACAAAAGTTTTATTTTAATTGAATGAAAAAGCATTGATTAACCGGAAATTTAAACACTTTTATTAATTAGTTTTACGGTAATATTTATAGACCCAATTTCGACGGCAAAATTTAATTATAGGGATGTTAATTTCAACACTTTTTTAAAAAAATTAAAATGAATAAAAAAAATTCGAAATTATTTATTGAAATGTAAAAAATTATAAGAAAAGAATACAAAATCCCTTTATCTTGCAAGGGATTAACTCTAGAGATAGTGTTATCTCTAAAGATAATCAGATGCAAAGTAGAGTCAATATTGCTTTTGCTTCCATTTAATTCTTAAAATTCAAAATATTTATTGAAAATTTAATTCAATTATTTGTTTTTATTTAAATTGATTTTAATTTGTGATACATTTTAGGGCTTTTTTTAAAAAAAATTGAAATTATATAACTTATATTACATTACCTGTCTTACTTGAAAGAAGACTTCTTTTAACTTTCTTAAACTATGCTTAGTTGCTATCTTCTATTAACTCAAGTTTTATATACATATTTTTATCAGGGATGCCCAAGGGGGATAATCAGAATTTTGCAATTTAGCCCAATTTTATCTAAAACTATCTATAAATGTGAAAAATAAGTTTTCAAAACATAATATTATAAGAATATACGTTAGAATCAATCAAATAACATATAAGTGATGAGAATAGATAATCAGAATAAAACTATTATTGAATATTTTGAAAATTAGTTTATCGATTTTAGGCAAAAAATGATCAATTTGGTCTATTTTTTAAAACTGCTCATTAATCTTGATATTCTTATATTTTCTTCAATAAATTAACATAAAATGCATGAAAAAATGATTTTTAGCTATTTTAAGACATTTTAAGCGTTTTTTAAAAAG
>JAQFZI010000069.1:0-27493 GCA_034695605.1 Eupelops occultus | reverse complement strand
TGTATGCGTTAAGATAGGGTACAAATCTCAATAAAATTTCCTGTGATTTCACACGTTTATCAATAAAATAAAGTTAAGCCTCGATTTTGTACCTCTCGATTGTTTCCCTATTTTGATTCTGTTCTCAAAAAACCCAAAATCAAACGCTAATCAAATAGATGTTAATGTTAAAGAACCTCGGTACTGTACCTCTCGTTCGTATTCCTTCGCTTTTATCCCTCAAACACTGAAACCATTGTACAAATATTAATGTTAACATTTTCTCCATAGGCTTATGTTTATGTTAAAGTGACTTTTTATATGTCCACAAATAACATTAATATTTGTGCAGGTCAAGTCTCATTCAATACAATGATCATTGGTTATTAAACAAAACATTTTAGCATGCTTTTTCCCTACAGTCAGCTTCAATATATACTCGACTGTATAAGATTTGTATGCATTTTAGATCTCGATTCTATCCTTTATTCAAATAACTGATTTCTGACAAAATTTGAAACTCAATAAACATTCAAAACATAAAAGCAATCAATTGTTTTCATAAAAATGACTAAAATATGTCACTTTAAAGCCAAACATTGTAATCACACCTTAAAGCTAAAACTCGTTTCTATTCATACCTCGATTTTGTCCCTTAATTTCAGAAACCCGACCCGAGAATACGATCTAGACTCAACTGTAAAATTCATAAAAACAATTGGAATTCAATTGATAAGGTGCAAATACTTTTTGCAAACTTTTCTACAGTTGTCAGCAATTTATAGCAAATACTCATATTTTATAACTTAAAGACTAAGATTTTTAACAAAAATTGAATTCAAAATTTTACCTAAATTTTTGATTTAATGTATCGATACTAAAATGTTCGCACGTTTTTACCAATATATCAATTGAGAAACAAACAAATAAAAAAATAGCTGGTAGCGATTGTTATTTGGTGATAACTGGAACCAAATTCCAGCCTTTCCATCAATGTTTTAATCAAATCTTTCACTATTTTCTTGTAAACAGCGCTCATAAAATGTTTTGATAAATGAAAAGATTGTTGAGACTCATTAAACAGCCTTTGGCTATAAATCAATAATAACAGAAATTTTATTTTGGGATTCACTGGGAATTTTGATCATCCTTTCAATGAAAGATATCTGTTATTCTTAATTTTATGACTCATAGATGTATATCTGATACTCTTAATACTTTTTTATAGCATTATATTGTCAATAGATTTTTTTCCTAATAAATTGAGTCGAATAACTGGTTTATAATTACTGTTTTACTTTCATTATTAATTATATTAATTTTTCTTTTTTATTCCAACTCCAGACATCCTATTCATAAATAATTTTAAATTTAGCCTGTTGAAAGTTGCAACGGTTACACTTTTCTTTATCAAAGTCTTAATAATGAGTTTGACTTAATTTTTTGATAATTTACTTTTGAATATTTATTACAATTCGCTTTAAAAATACAATTTTCAGTAAATTTTGTCGTTTTTTCGTTTAAATTTTTTTTAAAAAGAAATCAAATGAATATAAATAAGTTCACTATAAATATGCAATATTTTATACCAATATATTCATTTCGTGGCAAAATAGACCTTGTATTCATGAATTAAATTTTTATAATTTGTATTTGGATTGGATTATTTTAAAGTTTTTACTTAGTCTCGAAAACACCTAGTATCTAACTATTGACTTAATGTTCAAATTTTGTCCTTTTATTACAGTTTTCACTTTTGAAGGTCTTTTCCACTTAATTTTCTTAAAATTTTCTTATAAGGGAGGGTTAGTTTCGAGTCAAAACTAGGGAATACCTATAGATAACAAAATTAGAGGGTATTTAGAATATACCCCCCTTCCGCATCATTGGTTTTACTTGTCAATTGACGTTATCGATTCATCTACAGATAATAAAAAAGGATCTCAATATTAACTTCATATTAATGGAAATTAATGACTTAATTCATTAAAATATTAAAAATGTTTGTATTTAAGTTTGACAGCAATTCATTCAATTCATTGTAAAAATCTTATCATTGTATTTATAAAAGAATTGTTCCGTATTTTTAGGTGAATATCAAATCAATCAAACCATGAATTCATTGAAAATTATTTCAAAAAAGAAAGTCAAACATAAAGTGAATTATAGTTTAATTGATTGATTGCTTTCTCTAAGAATCTTTAAAACAGAAAAAACTGGAATATTTAACTGAATAATTATAATTAATTTATTATTCATGATGAATTAGAAGTTTTTAAAAAAGCGGACATCAATTTAAATTTTAAGTAAGCACCATTTCGAAATCAATGAATATTCAAGTTTTAGAAGTAATGGATGAAAGTTTCATTAAATTCATATAATTTCTCTTTTTCTCTATTAAAATAATGAAATAATATTTTAAATAATATAGAATTTATTACTATTTTTAAGGTATTTATTAACGCAATCAATGGTTTAAGTGATGATAATTTTCCGGAAAAACCTTAGCCTTAGTTTCTATAATTCTAAAAGAAAAAGAAATCACCAATGCACATCTAATTCATTTAAACTTTTCCATTAAAACTCCCTTTTATTACAAACAAATAATTTGAATGAACGCTACATTCAATTGAAATAAAATCTTTGAAAATAATATATTTATAAAAAAAATTATAAATAATAATCAATTGTTGAGGACTTCAGGACAGCCTTAAAATAAAGTTTGTCAGAGCTATGAATTACTACTTAAGTGTTAATAATTTGATAGATTATTGCTTTAGAAAAATAATTATCAAAAGAATGTTTTCAAACTTCGATATCATTTGAAAAGAAAATTAGTTTTTGTATAATTTGAAAGAGAAAAAAAGAAAACTCATCAATACTTTTTTCAGTTGGCTTTCAATGTCACAATTTTTTAGGTTAACCAAGGATTCAATCTTTTAATGAAGTGGAAGTAATTACTCCAAAAATATTCACAAATTTTTTATAAATTATTTAATAGATTTAGAATTAATATTCCATTAATAAGTTTCCGCTTCTATTAGTTTTTCACAAGAATATTTAATCATGGATAAAATAGAATCTGAATCAATATTCCAATAAATTTAGCAAGCTTATAAAAGTTCTAAATGATTCTCGATTAGAATAGAAGAGAAAAACTGAAATATAATTAAATTTCAATAAATTTAAATCTAATAAATGAAACGTTTTTCTCAATTAATATGACGCTTACTGTTAGCACATCTGGTTTTCCTACAATTGATTGTTAGCGACGACCAAATGAATTCTGAATTAAATAAATAGATTTATTGTAAATGTATTCTATTTTTTCATCAAATTATGTCAAAACTATTTTCATGTCTCTCTTTATTAGTAATTGTTTTCTATTTTAACGTTTTGTTTACAACAAATGCTTTCAAATTAAAGTATAATAATAAGAATAGATATGGATATAATCGTAATGAAGGTACAAGGTATAATGAAGGTACATTCATTATAGCCACATCTGGAGCAAGACCAAACGTAACAATATCGACTTCGCATCGCAACACAACATCGACAGCCAAACCATTGACAAAGAAAGGTAGTATCGATTTGATCTTTATTTTATATTTACCATTAGCCTGGCACTCACATACAGGTTGTGCGTCATGTAGTAGTTTGTGCACATCTGAGAGCACCATGATGTTCACCTAGTTTTGAAAGAAGTTTGACCTACTAACATAAGATATTGAAATTTAGAAGTTCACGAATAATAAATAATATTATCTCTAATTAAGTTCAGCCTCTAAAGCTCCAGATACTGTTTATTTACATCTAATTAGCTAGCTTATTTCAATTTTTAAGTGCACATTTGAGAAATCGGACACTTTTCGCTTTTATATATTTTTATATACATTTATATATTTTTTATATACTTTTCCTTTTATCTAATTTTACTTTTATATTAAAATATTTTAACGATTTATTTAAAAATATTATTTTTTGATTTAATTACAGCGATCTGTGCTCTACCCCCTGAAGGCGGTCTATGTAGAGCTTCCATTGACAAATGGGCCTTCAATGCAACAACCGAGAAATGTCGCATATTTGTCTACGGGGGCTGTAAAGGCAATGACAATAAGTTTGAGACCGAAGAAGAATGTTTAGCGTTTTGTAAGGAATAAAGTCTTATTCGGCGGAAAATAAGTTAAAATTTAGTCTAATTTTTGTTATAACAAAAGAAATGCAATTCTCTGTCAATTATGGTGTAAATAAAATCTCTTATATTTAATTCAATTTATATGTGAATTAAATTAATGTCTGTTTATTTCATTAGCGCTTAAATTACAACTTTTCTTCAATTAAATTATCATTTTTTCTCTCGATTTTTATCTAATTTTAATGACTTTGACTGAGTTTCTCACTGAAAATCAACCAAAAATCACTTTTTAATACATTAAATGATTTTTAGCGTTCTCTCCACGATTTGCAAAATAATTCTCAAATTAATAGGTTTTTTCCGTTGAATATAATAAGCTTTTTATTATTCTTTTCACTAAAATAAGTGTCAAAAAAGACTAAATTCATAGCGTTTTAGTCACAGGTTTCGTAAGAAATGCTTTATTATTATTATTGTTTTCAGAATAGTTGCGAATAATCTAATTATAGTCTAAAAATATATAAATAAAAGTGTTTTTCAGTCATTTATTACTTACTTGACTTTTATTATCCATTTTCACCTAATTTTCAGTTAAAGTCTTCTTTAACGACATTGTAATGAATTGATTTGTTTTTTTTCAAAACATTAGGACAGCCCTCAGACTTCATAATAACTTTTATTCCAAATTAAATGTCAAACAATTTTTTTTTGACTTATTTCGTGTTTTTTTTGTTCTCAAACAATCAGTCAGTTTATTATTTTGTAATTAACTTTTAATCTCAGTGACCAATTAAATGACCAATTTTGGGACATTTTCTTCCTTTTTGGACAAACATTATCAGAATTGCTGAGAATATTTGTCAAAACGGTTCTCCTTTTATAATAATTATTAAAATCAAATTAAAAGAGTGAAAAACCACTACTTTTTATTGTAATTTAACGTTAGGTAACGACAAACGTTTTTTTTCACTGAAATTTTGAAATTTTTATTAGAATAACAAAGAAAATACAGAAAATACAGAATTTTTATTCAAGATATAAAAGACATTTGATTTTTTGATATCTAAACAAAACATTGCTTTCAATGACAGAATTGATTAGAATTTTGATTTTGAAGGCGTTTTCGACAAATCATAAAAACATATCTTTTTAAGTATAGGACAGAAAAAGAAGAATAGCATAAAAAGGCTAAAACTTAAAATTTTAATATAATTTGATTAAAACTTGACAAATCATAAGCAAAAATAATAAAAATAACTTGATAATTATTTTACAAAACAAGATTACATAACAATAATGAAAGTTATTTTAAGAAACTACCGGTTTTACAGTCATTTTTGCTTTTATGCAATGAGTATATTATTAATTAACTAAAAATAAAGTTTAAAATATTAATTAAAAGTATAATAAAATAATAATTAAAAATAAAGTGTTGAATGGCTAGAGATCAAAATGTTTTTTTCATATAAATTGGTCATAAAATCATTCAATTACTAGACTTAATGAACAGTAATTTCTCAAATTAACAAGAACATAATTTGTTTGACTATTTACAGAAATAATATCAACAAAACTATCTAAACATTTAACTCATCAATACTTCAGACATTCACTGATAACAAAACCTGATTCTCACAGATATATCAATAATATTCTCCTTTGTATTAATTACTCAATTATATGAGTATTTTTGTACCTTTTATTTACAATTTCATTGATAGAAGGGATTTAACTGAATGCCATTACCAGAGATTAGGGCCGGGATTAAAGGGTTCTCAATGGATTAGTGTTTATTCAATCACTGATTTTATTATATCAAAGACTTATTTGAATAAACCCTTGAGTGAAAAGAATGACCAAATATTCTATAATCGGCTCAAATTTTTTTTCATAGAATATTTTAAATTGAATAAAAGCTCATATATTTGAAAATCTTTGAAAATTTCATTTGAACTGAAGTTTTGTTTTTTAATGAAATAAATAGAGAATAAAATTATTTTTGGCGGAAATTAAGACAAAATCTATGATTTTGAAAGATATTTAACTCAAATGTATAATAATTACTGAAATTTACAAATGAAAGGAATAACTGAGAGATGTGTTTAACAACAAAATCAATTTGACTAAAATTTGCATTTTTGAGACAATTAAGAATTACTATAGTATTTGTTTATCCCTTCCCTCTAACTATTCATTCAATATTTTGTATAAAATACTTGATATAAAAATAATATCAAAATTCAGGCCTTCATTTGGAAAGAAATGAGTTTATAAAAAGTTGGATCACATTTTGGTGAAAATTATTGCATAATTACTGCAAAACCGCATATGTTTTGATTGATAGCCAGAAGTGGAGAAAATTGCAATTAATCTCAAAATAATTAAGTTTTGATTGATTTTTGTTTATAAGAAAAAATATAAAATGATTGCAAAAAGTTTTCTCTCAAATCCTTATAAATGCATAGAAAATGCGGCGAAAATGTGGAACTTTGAGTATAACTATGAGTATAAGTATAGAGGAGTTAATACCTGAGTCTTTTTCGGTATTCAATTATGTAAGCCATTGGCTGTTTTCATAGAGATGTGATCAAACTGTGGCCTCCAACCGGTGGCATTGGGCCCAAACTTGTAGACCAAGCGTCGGCCGAACACAGGCAGTAGGACTTGTGATTTATAATAGTATCTAAAGGTTTGAATAACAATTAGTTTATAAAAAAGAAAGTGATTTAATAATAAAATTATTGCTTATCTTTCTTATGAATCAATTGTGAAATTATATTATTTATAAAATCCAGTGAATTATTATAAACATGCAAACATGCAATCAATCAAAATTAAAATTTATTTCTTATGAAAAAGTGCCTCAAATTTAAAGAAAGACATTCTCTCAGAAAATCGGTTCAAATGTGTATTAAAATAATTGTTAAATAATTGAATATTTTATTATTGATATGAACTTTGAATGTTATTGTCTTAAGACATGCAATGATTGTTATTATCAGACATTAGTCGCGACAATGCTTTTGGGGATTGAGGACCGATTTGGTAAATTAGTTTTTTAGGTAAACCCTCCACCTTTGGTACGCGAACCAGAATTTTATTCTTGTAGTAATTCCTGAGCAATCATTTGATGGCATGAATAAGAGATATATTATAAGCGCAGTTTAAAGCAGTTCTACAGCTCTTGAGATATACCTCATGGCTCGACTCAGCTTCTCATAAGTCATTCGAGGATTTTGTTTCCTTTCGCCCCACATTTTTGCCACTTTGTCAGACTGAACAAACTTAAAGATACCGTCCTCTCGTCGTTCCCATCGGATTAGACTTGGATTCGTAACCGGATTTAAGAGAAGATCGCGAATGAATTCCCACAGCTTTCCATTGCCTTTGCCTATAAAGCAATTATAGAAAAGACTTCTATATAGCCTTGAAATGGGTTTCTCTCTCTTTCACATACTTCTTGATTTGGCGTCTTTTTTTGGTGGTCTTCCCCTTCGTCCTGCTTTCTTTACCGCTGCGGGAAGTGTTGTCGAGTTGGAGATAACGGGTTTCTGGTCGAGAAGTGCTCGCGTTTCGGGCATCAGATTTGACACATTTGATGAGTTGGTGAGAATTGCGGGAAAATAAGAGTTTATAAGAGGTTTCCTTTCGTTGACTCCACTCAAATTACTGCTCGTACTCTCTCTGTCCGATTCTGGAGTTTTCAACATTTTTAATAACAAAAAAAAATTCAAACAAATGACTGACCGCTGGAAGAACTGGGACTGTGACCAACGTGTGAGTCCAGATCAAGACAAATATTACCGGAGAGCAGATCAAAGTTGGGAATCGCAGGAAAATTAAAGTCTTGGGAAGACATCAAAGTGTTTGAGCGAAACTGATTGATGAGAGCTTGAAGTGATTCGAAGATCATATTTCCATATTGTGGACAAACGGATGTGAAGTAATCGCGTCTCAATTGACACAATTCAAAACCAGCCATCGGGTTGTATAGCAGGTGCGCCACATCGATGTCCTGTACGCCATTATGCTGTGCCCACGTTCGGATCCAGTCAGATACTTCTTGAGGCTGCCATTGTTCGGGTGGTCTAAGTGACCAATTAGAGCAGTCAAAGTCCATCTGAAAATCTGAGGAAATCCATAATTTTGAAAAACAATTTTCTAATAGCTTTTAATTATAGAGTAATTAATGAGAAATTACAACAAATTTTTTTTCTTTGGAAAACCAGAGTTTTATTGATACCAAGAATCGTTGAAATGGAAAATAATGTACTTTTTGTGGAAATTGTTTTTCTCAAAATGTATTCATTTAAAGGGATTAATACTCTTCAAGTAATTAAGAATTGCCACCAATTTTATCAATCATTGGCTTACGTTTGGCACAAATAAAGAGAAGACTGAAATCAGACAAACATTTCAACCAAAGAAATAAAATTAAAATCTGAACTTCTCATCAAATTCAAGGACTTTTCGGCAATTGAGTTCTCGTGACCAGAATTATAAGAGTATTTGAATATATTGATCAAAAAGACATTAATCATTCAAAAGAAAAGTTTGAATTATAATTAGAGAGAAAATAATAATAATATATCAAAGAGTTGGCCAAAGGATAGCCATTGAGATGAACTCATTTTCCAGTTTTGGATCGATTGTTGAGAACTCAAATATCGTTTCAGATTTTCACTTATATTTGTTTGAAGGCTAAAAAAGGTTTGCCCAAGATAATTAAAATCAAATTATTGGCGATTAAATTATAAGTTAGAATTGAGATCTTGCAAATCCGCACTTTTTACAGTCACTCCATTCAATCGTTTTCTATTTCGATATAATTAAAATGCCTTTCGTTTCGACTCTTAATAATTCATTGAATAACACGAAAAAACCTGAATTCCTATCCAAATGATATTGAATTGAAAGTTATTCGCAGAAAACTCTAGATTTTTATCCTAATTCTGTCACAAATCTTTACAACTCTTTTGTATTTTTAGACGATTTCCGTTAAAAATAGAAATTCAAGAAAAAAAACAATTTGAGACTTTATGCCAATTTTGAAACGTCAATAAATACGTTAACTTTTTTTTGGTCATTCAATTCAAATGTAATTTAATATCTGATTGAAAGAAAAGTGAGACTAATTTTGATTTATGTTTAGTTTGAATGCTTTCTTCAAAAGATTTTTATCAAAAAAGCGAATGACTTTAGAGTCGTTTAGACTTTGGATTCGTTTAATAAATGTTTGAATGTCTTACCGTCAAGGCTTGTATTGCATGGGTCCGTATTGTTGACTACATTATCGAATTGAGCTAATCCTTCATGGGATACATTGTTCATTGTGTCGAAGTTCATAATGGGCTCCATTTGACTGGACAGGGTATGAATAAACTCTTTAGAATCGGCACTACTTTCGTAGAAAACGGCCGGCTCTAAGAGCATAGAGTTGGACATCAACATTGTGGCCATATTGGATGAAATGTTTAGGAGGATAAGTTAGTGATATTCTTTGGCCAATATATCGACAATTCCTGAAACGAGACACAAATCCATTATTAGTAGAAGAATATTAGAAATAATGAAATCCAACGGAAAAACAGTTTTCACACAAAAGTCTCACTGAAGTCATGTTTGTTCCCAAAAATCGAAATTAGTTTGAGAACAGTTAACGCAAAAAAACTTTTACCATATTTTTCATGCGCTTTAAAACAATTTCACTTTCAATGAGAGATTAGATAAGAGGTTGTGCAGAGTTCGGGTCATTAATAAGTTTGGTCATCATCTGGTTTGTGGGCCAATTACTGTAACACATCCCCACTTAACAGGACTGGTTGGCAATTCACGTTCATTGCACTGGCATTTAGCGCAGTGAGCGGCAAGAGCAGGCAAAAGCACAGTATTATTCAATTAACTGGTTTTGATGTAATGGATACATAATATTTTCACTTTCAATAATGTTTTTACTGTTTTGTGTGGGATTTTACTCATAATTTTAGAGAAAGTTTAGAGAAAGAAAGAGAAAGAGAGAGAAAGCCTTTCTAATGGTTTTGTTCGCCACTCGTCATCACTTATACAACACTTATAAACAGAAAATGACCCGAAAGTGGCTTCTATTCAGCAGTTGTGAACTCATTGTTGCACTCGAATTAAGATTTTAAGAATCAAAATAAGGTCTCAGTTATTAAATTAATTAACGGACGAAATCATACGATTCTCACTTTCAATGAATTTTCTTAAGTTTTCTTAAATCCTAGAAATGAATAATCAGTAAGTCTTTGGTTATGTCAATAAATATCAAAAGTTTTGTTGATTTTCATAGTTATTCATATATTCTTCTGAAGAAATCCTTCAAACTTTTCAATCAATTTGTTTTTTGAAAATTTAAATTATATTTTTGACGATCTATTCATTGAAGTGAAATATGATTAGACAAAACATGTATTTTATATAATATTATAGCAATTAGATAACAATTAAGCGAATAATCAAAATTACAAGAGAGTTGGCTATTTATAAAGACATTTTAAGTATCTTGTAGGTTTTTTGTTTTTTCACTTTTAGGTCATTAAAGTCGTGACGCATTCATTCATTTATTGATTTAATGAATATTTAAAACTATATTTTTGACGATTGATTTGCATTTCTAATTCAATATTAAAATGTTTTGAAAATTGCTTTAATCGCTAATTAAGTCCTGACTTATTGGACGTCAACTGTGATCCAGATCTTGAGAATAGTGGCATAAAAAAGTTTTTCAGATCAAATATAATCTTATTATTGAAATGAAACCAAATTTATAAGAAATGACTTTATATCGAATAATAGGCCATATTTTCTATCTTATTGCTATTGATGTGAAAATCAATTAAACTTCAAATATAATTGAATTAATGCTGAGAAGAGTTTCTCTCAATTTATTATTCATTATTGAAAAATAGTTCAAAACTAATGATCGACAATAAAAAAGTATTTAAGCCTTGAGGCGATTAAATGAAAGTTTTTTACTTTCATTCAAAAGAAGTAATGGTTTTAGAGATCGTGAAAAATGAGAATTTGAATGAAGGAATAAAACCTGAATTAATCGAAACAAATATAAACATTGAGATCAAAGATATTGAAAGCAAATATTGAAACTAGTCAAATGAGTCATGAAATCTTCATTCTGTGCTATTCTTTGCGATCGTTAATGATCTTCAATCCGATTTAATTAAGAGATTGAAAAACAGTAGTAAGAAATCACGTGTCAAAGAGATTTTGATCGCATTTTTCATTTTACAATCGATTGAACTTTGGTTTTGAAAATTACGAAATGAGGAGAAAAAAAAAGTAAATGAAAAGCAAAGTGTCCTCTCTTTTTATGATTAAAAAGCGGTTCTAATGAATAGAAACTGTTTTCGTGACTCAAACATTACAGGAATTCAGAATTGTGTTTAAGATTTGCCTAAAATTGGGTTAACATTGAAATCAGGCTTTTCTGAAGAAAGTTCACTTTCAATCGATTTCTACTATTTGTCGGTCATGAGTTGCACAGCACAAGTGGACAAGTAATCGATCGCTATTAGAGACTCATCCCTTTAAGGTGTAGGTCATTCAGAGGACAGATATTAGAGATCAGACTATAATTATTGAATTGTACTGTAGGCCAGAGATTGACACAAACAGCAGAGAAGACTGTATTCCCCCCGAAGGCAGTTTCAAACAAGTTTTTTACTTAAGAAACCCTTTGCTTTCGTGCGCTATTAAACCAAAGAAAGACGTCAATCGATGGACTTTCAATTGTTTGAAGTTGTTTTTCATTAAAAACAAATCTATGGTCGGCGCTCTTTTGCACTAATTTATAGTTAAGATGACTGCACCCAACTTTTACTTAACTTTTGCTTAACTGATAAAAGAAGAGCAAAAGTGTCTCCAAAAGAAAGTCTATTGATTGTTGACATTAATTGCGTTAAAATAGAAAAGCATTGTTGACTGCAATTACAGCCTTAGGCTGTGTTAACCTGAATCATCTGTTTTGACCCAAACAAAGTCAAAATCCCCGAATTAGGTCGCTTCTGGGCCATGAGTGAGCCACAAGCAGAGCCCAGAGCGCTTGATGACCGACTTTCAACCAGTTCCAGTTGAAGGCCAGTTCATCGGGAGAGGGAGAGAGAAAGTGATGGTTGGGTCACAACTCACGTGTTTTGAAGTTCAAAAGTCAGTTCATCGTTGAAGAAGAAGAAGTTAGTCCTCGAGAGTCACTTTCACCGGTATTAACGAATACAGAACTGAATGAAAGTGAGAGCTTCACCACAGCTAATAGCACAGAACAACACGTCTCTTCCCATTCGCCAAAAGCCTCTCTGACGTCAAATGGGATTATTGCAGACTCGCTCAGGTAGACTCTGAAGCGAAAGTGAATCTCTTTAGAATAGTTCACTGACTGTCACTCGAGAAGAAGAAATCTGAGGATTGATAGCGAGAGGAAGACTTTTGGAAATTGAAAAATGAGTTTTCGCCGGATTTAAAGACATTTCCGTTTTTCCATTAATTGAGAGTTTATTGCTTTGGGAAGTCAGGGAACAGCACATCATTGAACTCCATTTCCAATAAATCAAACAAAAGAACAAATCTTTAGGTTAATTAGTTTTTATTGAAAAAAAGCGTAAAAAATAGAAATGAATTCATTGACTGATTCTCTTGATGTGACAATTTTGACACAAGAGATGTCCGTTCAGAGGATAACAGGTGCCGTCTGTGAGCTGAACGTGACATTCTTCACACATATAGCAATCAATGTGGAAATCTTTATCCATTGAAACCACTCTTACGGTCTCTTCGCTGCCTTCAAGTGGAACAATCGGTTGTTGACAGACCGCGCATTTGGGAGCAAACAGTTTGTGGTAATCGTTTACACAAAAGATCCGATTCTGAACGTCAACAGTAAAAGGAACGCCATCTAAGCATTCGTTGCACTGTTGACAACGGAAACAGCCAGGGTGATACGACTTTCCCATTGCCTGCAGAATCATCTCCATTATGAGATGTCCGCAAATGGCGCACCGATCGGCCGTCTGTTGGAATCCGCAGTAGAGATAGTCTTCTTCACAATAGACTTTTCCCAAAACATTGTAAAAGGCTTTTCCTCTAAGAGGACGTCCACAGGAACAACACGTGAAGCAATTGGTGTGATAGAGATTACCCATTGCCTGACACGCGTCGATCACTCCATTGACGCGTTCACAACATTGACAACAGATTCCAAAGTATTCTCCTTTTGGTTCCGATTCTTCCATTTCACGTTCGATGGCTTTTGTCAGCGCTTCCACCTTTTAATAGAGAATACAATTATCTTCTTATTGTCTCTTATTGTCTAACCTTTTTCTCTGCTTCGGTCATTCCTCGAGGTCTTGGAGGAGTGACCTCATAAGACAACAAATTCTGAGTTCTTGAAGAATAAGTGTTTGAGTCCTGAGTTTTGGACTTGACTTTTGTGGTCACGTGTTGTGCTGACACTGATTTTGGCGCATCTGAAGACAAAAAGAAGAATAAAACAATGGAAATGACTGGAAATGACTGACCGTAGATTTTGGCCGAAATCGGAGGCGTTGAAGGCAATGGCCGTTTTGGTTGATTAGCGGGAGGCGGGGGCGGAGGTCTCACTGGTCTTCTCAGTGGTCTCTCGCACTCAAAAAGAGACAAATCTTTGAGAATGTCTTTAAGACTATCGTCCATCTTCTTGCAATACTCTCTAATATAACAATAGATGGCGTTACGCTCTCTTTGTCTCCTAATCAGTGACATCTGGTGTTGAATTCAAATATTTGTCATCTATTGTTGAGTGCGCGACATATTGTCTTCTCTTCTGATGAATGACAACAAAGCGATGAAAGAGGAGCACGAGGGCTTCGACTCTTGGCGTTATTCCTCTCAAAGTCAAGATTATCCGCCACAACAAGTCCCGTATTACCCGACCACTGTCTTTCCTTACCAAGACAGTCTGCCCTCTTCGCAGCCATGGAGTAATGGTCCCGAACCTCAAATGACTTTTTTGGGTCAATACGAGCCTCAGAGTCAACAGCATTCGGGTAAACAAATTTAGAGTTCAATTAGAGTTTATTGACCTCTCATTCAAAGGTCATTACACTATGGAAGCGATGTTTGGCTCTCAAAACACTTATGGATTCGGTAATATGGGAAGCACTGTCTCGCCGTTCAACGCCTTCTTTCCGTCAAATTCGGATCCTTTTTGGGGAAACAATTCAAAAGCAAATCAAAGACAAACTCAAGGATTAGCCCAATACCGAATGCATGAGACACCAGATTCTTACAATTACCATCATTCAGACAATTATCAAATGAGTGATGGACTCAAACACGTCGAGAGTGGAATAGCGGGTGAGGCCAACAATCAGATAGTTTGAGATAGTAATCCTCTCTTTAGGACTCACTTTAGACCACATCAAGGCTTCGGACCAGTTCTCCGCAAAATCCATTTCGGGTCAGTTTTCTATACAATTTCATTCAATTTAAACTCTTCTTCTTCTTCAGGACCATTCGCTGGCTCTGAGCCCAAGAAATTTGATTCAATTGGTTCTTCTTCGGGAGCCGTTGGTCAGGTGCCCAAGAAGACAACGTGGGCTTCAATTGCGTCACAACCGGCAAAACCACAGCCCAAGTCTCTCAAGTCTAAGATGTCTTCTTCGGTTCTGACCGGATCCACGTCCAAACATTTGCCACCGACTTCCATGGAGACAATCGGCACGTGGGACTCCAAGAACGGGTCTACAGTGAAGACGCCTCCCGTCGTGCCTCCGCCTCCACAACAACAGCGCAACAATTCTTCTTCTGCTCCTTCTTTGGCTCCCATTTCAGGACAGCAGCAACAGTGGGCGCCTCCCGCCCGTCAAATGTGTCAACAGGTTGTGGAGAGACAGACGACAGCGACGACGAGGAATGCTTTTGATCCGACTCTTCCCAATCACCCGGTTTTGGATAAACTTCGGGTCGAAAACAATTATAATCCAAAAGAGTTTGATTTGAACCCAAAGTTGGCAAGATTCTTCATCATCAAGTCTTATTCCGAAGACGACATCCACCGATCGATCAAATACTCGATTTGGTGTTCGACAGAGCATGGCAACAAACGACTCGACACCGCATTCAAACACCAACAGGACAAAGGACCCATTTATCTCCTCTTCTCTGTCAACGGATCCGGTAATCAAATAATAGATTAAGACTAAGATTAAGACTAATCTCTTTTTAGGCCACTTCTGCGGAATGGCGCAAATGATGTCTTATGTGGATTACAACTCTTCGTCTAATGTTTGGGCACAGGACAAATGGAAGGGCCAGTTTCGCGTCAAATGGATTTATGTGAAGGATGTGCCCAATGCTCAGTTGCGTCACATCCGTCTTGAGAACAATGAGAACAAACCGGTGACCAACTCTCGCGACACTCAAGAAGTGCCGTTTGAAAAGGGAAAACAAGTGATTAAGATAATGCACCACTATAGACACACCACTTCCATCTTTGATGACTTTCTTCATTATGAGAAACGACAAGAAGAAGAGTCTCAGCGCAGAGTTGATCCGCCACCACCAGGAACAGCTCAACCACAACAACAGGCCCCACCACCATCTGTGCAGCAGCAGAAGACAGGTCGTGGACAACAACAACAACAGTGGAAGTAATTAAGTGTAGACTTCAATTAAGTGTAGAATTGTGTTTTCACTCAGTGTTTATCTCTTTTAATGACACTTTTGATTCTTCTTCTTCTTCTTCTTCTCGTTCTTCTGTCGGAACAGTCTGTGAACTCAAGAACTGTGAAACAAATTAACAGTGAATTTAATTTCTACAAAAAGTGCAACAAATTTGGACTCAAATTAGTTTTTATTTATTTCTTTTCCGTATTTATTGTTTCAATCAATTAATAGTAAATATATTTTCGTTTTTTTGGCAATAAATCAATAAATCATGACTTCTTCACTATTTGTGAAATATGAAGAAAATTATCGCAATAAGACAAATGATGGCTCATCCACTGAAGAGGGGTTTCCATCGGAACTTCGATTCCATGTGTTATCCATTTGTAATCTTCATAATTATCACTCATTAGTTGACAAAGATCTTTGAAAAGTGTTTGTCGAGAATCTGTTCGCGATTTTATTAGTTTTTGTCTTTGAATCAAATCTTGAGAATAAAGTCTAAAAGGAATAAATCTCAGCTCTGATTGGCTGTCCATTAGCTTTCTATTTACAGCCCAGAACTGGTCGAACTTATCACTGGTCACTCCCGACCAAAGCTGCAAATGGTCCTTCTTCTGCAATTGAGACATCACTTGAGATCTGTGTTTAAGAGCATCGGCTTCCTTCAGAGCAGACATAAACAATGACTCTATGGCTGCCCGAGACCCGCATCTCACTAATTGGTCTTCGGGAAAATCCTTGAAATGAACGGTAAGTGGCCACGGGAGACAATCTCTGGCCAAAGAGTCAAAGAGCACTCCAATTGGGTAATGCCTACAATGACGTCATTATTGACTTTAAATTGATTTATTTTGAATACCATTTAAGAGGAATGCCTTCGAAGTCAAGCCATAAGTCATGAGTTGAGGTCTGATTGAAGTGTTTGACCACTTTGTCCATCACGAGAGGCAAATAAGAGATCCGAGAAACCATTGCCTGAAATTAATTATTATTTGAATTAAAATTAAATTAAAATTAAAATTAAATTAAATTACGAAAAAGGGTTGGGGCTCTTGAAAGCCCTCGACTTCATTGTGAGCGCGAGAGAAACAAATTGGAAAATAAGAATTCCAAACACTTCTCAAGACTTCTGAGTCTTCAGCCATTGTTTGCGTTATTTTTGTGTTTCTATGGAAACCATAAACTCAGAGCCATTTTGAGTCTCAAATGTTATGAAAAAAAATGTCTTTAATTTGTGAAACAATTGTTTCTGAAGAAGAATTGTCGCGCGAAACACGACAAACACATCAAGAAGAAGAACTCGATTTTGAAGAAGAAGACAATTCTGGCGGACAACCAGAGGCCGAAGACAAAGACGAAGGTAAACTCAGATTTGTTTGCTTTTGGAGTCAAAATTGGTTTTTTAGGAGAATTGGATGACGACGAAGATCTCGAAGAGGGAGAAGTCAAAGAGGACGACGACGACGACAGAAGAGCAGAACCTCAACAGCAGAGACCAGAACCGCAGCAGAATAACCGGCAAAATAGCATTTGTCGCTTCTATGGCAGAGGACAGTGTCGGTATTCGCGCCCAAAACAACTCTCTCTCTTTCATTGTTTCATTGTTTAGGCACCTGGGGCAATAATTGCCGATTCGTTCATCCAACCGGAGGAATGGTCAAGAGATTGGCACCGCCTCCGCCTCCAATGAACACAATGCCTCCAATGGGGGGCAGAAGACAGAGGGGCGAATGGCAGGAGGCTAATAATGAGAGTGCGTGGGAAAGGGGTTTAAAACAAGCAAAAGAAATGATAGTTAGGGCCACCCGAAGGAAAGAAGAAGAAATTGATTTTGAAGACAAAAGATTTAATCTTTCGGTTGACGACAACGACGACAGAGATGTTAGAGACGAAAGATCTCCGCAAAGAGACGACAGATATGACGAAGAATATGAGAGAAGAAGAAGACTCGCTTTTGAGAGCGCACCATGGAATAATGAAGAGCCTCCCGGTGCAAGAATGCGTCAGGCTGAGACATATCGCGATCCGTGGCGAAGGTCTAAATCACCGCCAATGCCTTCAAAGGGAAAGAGGCCTCCAATGGCCGGCTCGAGATCAGGATCCAAGAGATCGCACTCTATGTCTTCGATTTCAGCTTCGGGATCAGATTCCAGTGATTTCTCTGGTTCTGAAGGATCCGAGTCTTTTTCTGAGTCCAGTGCATCCAATGTTTCGGGCCGTTCGGGAGGAGGAAGACGTTTGAATAGGAAAACCGTTTCTGAGAAAAAAGAAAATCAAAGAATTGCGAAAAAAGGTAAAAAAGATTTGTTTTGATGAAGAATCTTGATTGTCTTCTATTAGAGTGGAATAAAGAGACGAAAGAGAATTACGATTCTTGGAGTGAAAGTCTTTCCGATTCTGATTCCATTTCAAGCTATTATTCGGGATCTTCTGAAACAGAAGACAAAACCAGAATCGCTAAAAGAGGTCAAAATGTTAGACAAAGAAAGAGTGAAGCAGAAGGAGGCGCTCCTCCTCTTAAGAAGACTAAAATGGCTTCAAATCAAGTGAAGAAAGAGGAAGTGCCGAAAAAGTCTCCGATTAAAATGACTTTTATGAAAAAGGTTTGTTTTTTGACACAAATTATTATTTTTTGAGTTTATTTTTGGGTTTTTTCAGCAAAATATTCAGAAAAAAGAGAATTCAACGGCTTTTAAGACAAATAACGGAACCGAAGACGAATTGGGACTCGAAGAGGGCGTGTCTTTGTCTGAAGTCAACGAAAGTCCGATTTCTCAAACTGAAGAATCTTCGCCACGACTTTCGGCCACTTTCTCGCGAAGAGAAGAATTGTTGCAACAGTTGAAAGCCGTGGAGGACGCGATCGCGAGAAAGAGACAAAAAATTAATTAATTTGTAATAAATTTCATTAAAATATTAGTTCATTCACTCATTAAATAAACGTCTTTTATGAACACTCACTTTTGGTCCTTTTATTAGTAGTGAACGCATTCATGAGAGTTATTAGAAAAGGTGTTATTAGAGCGTTAATATTGCTATTTGTGTTCCTTTTCCTGTTTGACAACACATTGGATTTGTTCTGAAAATATTGTTTGAAGAAAATGCCGGCCAAAAGGAATGGTATGATACCGAATGGCCATTTCCGAAAGGATTGGCAGAGATTTATAAAAACCTGGTTTAATCAGCCAATGAGGAAGAAGAGGAGAAACCAGAAGAGAGTTGAAAAAGCGGTGACTCTTGCGCCCCGACCAACACATAGATTGCGTCCAATTGTCAATTGTCCGACAGTCAAATATAACTCGAAATTGCGTTTAGGAAGAGGTTTCTCGCTGGAGGAGCTCAAAGCAGGGGGCATCTCTAGAAAGGAGGCGCCCACTATTGGAATCGCAGTCGACCACAGAAGAACCAATTTGAGTGTTGAAGCGCTTCAGAGGAATGTCCAGAGACTCAAAGAATACAAATCAAGGTTTCAGTCAATAGAAAGTGAATTCAAATTAATTCAAATTGTTTTTCAGATTAATTTTGTTTCCAATAAATGCGAAGAAACCGCGAAAAGGAGATTCTTCGGCTGAAGAACAGAAATTGGCCCAACAGTTGGTCGGAACTATTCTTCCTATTCGTAGAGGAAAGTCTTATCTCAAGAAAGACAAGGCCAGAGTGATCACCGAAGAAGAGAAGAAGTTTGCGGCCTATCATTCGCTACGAAAGGCCAGAAGTAATGCGCGTCTGATTGGCGTTCGGGCCAAAAAGGCAAAGGAAGCCGCAGAGAGTTTGGACGCACCCAAGAAGAAGGAATAATTTGTTTATTAATTAAAATAAAAGAACAATAAAAACATTTTTAATGAAAAAAAAATTATTTTTTTGGCAAAAATTCAAAAAATATTTTTAGAAATTATTTTTAGAAATGTTTTCAAAAGAATGTCAACCGATTCCTCCGCCCAGAAGGAGAAGGTCTCAGAGTAGAGCCGATGGTCAGTATCAGAGAGAGTGAGTGAGAGTTGATTTCAGTTTTGTCTTTAGAGGAAGAAATGTCTGAATTTTGCGGACAATTCGAGAATCGGATGAAAAGGAATTTTTCTTCTGACGTTTTAAACAATTCTCGAGAAGTGAATCAGTTTCAAGACTTTCAACAATCGTTTCCACAAAAGAGATCTTCTAATCTGGAGATAAACCGAACTCTGAGTCAAAACGGATCGCCTTTTGTTCCACTCTTTGGACCAAATATTCATCCATTAATGGGACAAATGTGGAAACCTTTGAGACATTCTCAGACTCAAGTCATTGTCCCGAATGCGAGACCAGTGGTCAACAAAAGAGCGGAGAAAAAGATTGTCGACACTTTTGAAGACCATTTCAATCAATATAAGTGTTCTCCAAAACCAGTAGAGGTCAAAGGTCAGAGACAAACACAGATAAAGAGAAAAGATTTGATTTTTGTTTTGTTTTTAGAGTTTAAAGAAATGGATTTAAATAAAAGAAAATCAGTTTTCAATACTTTAGAAATGAGAAGAGCTTTGAGTTCAGAAAAGAATCAAAGAAAAGCTTCTTTGCCAACAGATTATGGAGAAGATAAGAGATCTGCAGATATCGAGGCTCTAACAGACTTGAAGCCAGTTCCCGAAATGAAGAGAGTGGAGAAGAAGGAGAGGCAGGTAAGAGACGGATTAGAATACAATGATTGTAATAATGTTTTGTTTGTCAGGAATTATGGATTGTTTTGATTGTTTTGCTGAACGTTTTGTTATTTATATTATTTGTTATTTTAATGATTTATTGAACTTTTGTGCAAATAATTGAAAACATTTGAAAGAATTAAATAAAAAGAGAATTTGTGACCAAAAAAGATGATCTCAGATGAAGAGAAGAACGACGAAGAGTTTTGTTCAAAGCGTTTGTTCACATTTGGAGTGTCTCTCAAACGCACTAAACACAAACACACAAAGACTCGATGATCACCAGAAAGAGATACAGAAGAAGAAGAAGAAGATACAGAATATTCTAATAGAGACCACATCCGCGCAGATTGTTGGCGATTATGACGTCAGTGACGGCGTCGAACACGAATTGAATGTTAGTGGTGTCGGTGGCGCACGTCATGTGGCAGTAGATCTCTTTGGTCGTCGACTTGTTCTTCGCCTCGAATTGAGCCTGGATGTAGGCAGCCGCCTCACCGTACTCTTGGGCGCCTACAGGGGGAGAGACTGTTAGAGGGGGAGGTCAGTAATGTGAGTGATACCCGTGTATTCGGGGAAGCAGATGGTGAGCGGAGACTTTTTGATCTTCTCCTCAAACAAGTCTTTCTTATTGAGGAATAGAATGATGGAAGTGTCTGTAAACCACTTATTGTTGCAAATCGAGTCAAACAGTTTCAGTGATTCCTGCATTCGGTTCTTGTGGCCAAAAACACAATTAATAAAGACAATAAGAAGAAGACAATAGTTCTTACTGTAGTCTCGTCCTCGTGGAGCACCTGATCATACTCTGACATGGCCACACAGAAGATAATGGCTGTGACATCTTCAAAACAATGAATCCATTTCTTGCGTTCAGATCTTTGGCCGCCGACATCGAACAGTTTGAAATTGAGGTTCTTGAAGGAAAAGTGGACCTCAACTATGCCCGTAGTCTTGACTCGCGTACGAAGAATGTCCTGTTCTGTTGGCATGTATTCCTTTTTGCCCAAACGGTCCAAATCATCAAGGAAGCTTTTAAGAGAAGAAATCCCATTGTGATTAACACTGATTCACAGTATACTCACTATTTGGCCGAATCGTTGAGTTGATACTCGTTTGAACGGCCGAAACACTCCTGAACGCCAATATCTGACCACAAACGTTTCATAGCGGCCAACAGATCATCGGAAAAGGGTTCCGTGTCTTCCATTCTGGAGACCACATCAAAGACCATTTTGGCATCTGATTCTCGTTCATTGTTCCCGAAGGCAATTCCAAGATTAGGCATTGCGCGCAGAATAGCGACCATTGACTGAATGGTATTGGAATAAACTACAGGTTTGTATTGTTTGAAGTCTTCGGTCGTGAAACCAGAATCGTGAATAATTCTATTGTTTTGAGGCATCAGTTAAACTGTTTTTACAAATTCACTCAAAACTCACTTCATTTGCTTAACTATTGTTGATTTACCGCTTTCGCCCGCGCCTTTCAAATAACAGCCGTTATAATAAAAGCTCACTAGAGACTCTTGGACTCACCCAAAAGGAGCAGCTTGATGTCTTTGGCCGCTTGGATTCCGTCTTCCTTCAAGTTCTTCTCGATCTGTTTGGACCTCGCGAGCGCGGCCCGCTCTTCGGCGGACATGGCGCATCCCATCGTCGCGCACAAAGAATCAATTGTTGTTTGAAAACATTTTTTGAATTTCAGAAGAATTTGAGAAAAATTTCTGAAAAATGGAACTCAAAAGAGATAACTCTCCATTCGCTGACTCACGCACGCGCCAATATGCGTATCCTGTGCCCAACCCCAAGACTAAGAGTGAAGAGAAGAGAGAGAAGAGAGAGAGGAGTGAAAGAGACGACAACGACGACAGGAGTCAAAGCAATTGAAGAGAAACTCTTTTATCGGCAAAAAGTGGTCACAAATTAGAGATTGAAGCGAAAGATGGATTCGTTGCTATGGAAACCACTCTATTGATTGAGTGACGCATAGAGACTACGCCCTGAAACGCGCTTTTCCGCAGAGCTTTGCAGTGAAAAAGAGAAACAATCGATAAGGGGTTCAAAACATGTTTTTATTCATCGCTCTCGAGATTTATATTTTGTCCGAATTTCGCGTAAAGTTTTGTTTTTATTTCAATCATTTCCGCTTTCATTGTCTTCACTTCCGACTCTATTCTCTTCACCTCTTCTTCCAATTCCCTCTTCAACTGTTCGCACCACTCTTGCGCCTCCTCATTGGACATCTTGGCGAATATCTCTCCCGAGTGCACGAGCACTGATTCGTCACAAATGGCCATTTCGTCCAACGCCTCCAAAGTGTTGTCTCGCTCCAATTTCTTTGAATTCAAATTTGAATCGCATTCTTCGCATTTGGCGTTAAGTCTCGCGAATCTATTGATAAGAGTTTGGTCATCTCTCGTGACTTCACATTCAGACATTTTATTTGAAAAACAAT
This sequence comes from Eupelops occultus, assembly GCA_034695605.1. NCBI lineage: Eukaryota > Metazoa > Arthropoda > Arachnida > Sarcoptiformes > Phenopelopidae > Eupelops > Eupelops occultus. The sequence continues at coordinate 4,564 of JAQFZI010000069.1, read as the reverse complement.
AACAATAAAAGACGTAATTTATGTACAGTTAGAGAGAGAGTGACGTCACAATGAGGTAACAGTGCCTTGATCAATTAGATGACGTAATAATGTTTTACAGTCTCTGCAAACGCGCACTAAAGGACCAGATTTGCGAAGACCAGAATCGACGACAATCTTATCCGAAGTCAACATTTGCTTTAAGCGCGAGTTTCGCTTCATTTGCGGCTCCCAATCACGTGGTTCGTTGGGAGGGGAAGGAGTGGGGGACAGCATGTAGATTGGAACTTTCTCGAAAGTCTCGCACGGAATGTGCATTCGAGTGACGCAACTGTAATAGTAATCGTTAACAATATTAATAATAGTAATAGTAATAGTTATTGTGAATACCGGTCGCAAATGGCTCTCTCGCAGACTTTGCAAGAATGAGGTCGAGCGCCGAAGAACGAGAATCTGGTCTTCAGACATGTGAAGCATATTCTTCCCGATTCGAGATCTTCTCTCAATTCTTTGGTTACGGCCAGAGTCTCCAATTCGGCTTTTGTCAGAACAGAGCGAATGTGTTGCACTTCTTGTAGAGTCAAAGACAGACATTGAAGAGCTCTTCCCCATTCTGTGGACTCCCAGATCTGGGCCACATGTTGTCGGGTGTCTTCATTGACGTCAATGGGCTCTTCTTGAGGAGATTCGCAAACAGTTATTGAATGTCTTCTTTCCAGAAGTTTTAAAGACACTGAAAGACAACAAAAGGATTAAAAAGAAATTATTTTCTCTTTTCTTACAGTTTTTTAAAGAGAATTTTCGTTTCGTTTCTTGAGATTCATTCGTTTCTTCTTTCTTTTCTTCTTCTTCTTCTTCTTCGTCATCAAAACTATTGGAAAGTCTGAGATTGAGATCGGCTTTAATTAGTCTTCTTCTTGGAGCCGGAGTCAACTCTTCTTCACTCAGTTTTGTTCGACTCGTTTCCACTAATAGTTAATAATTAGTTAATAATAATAATAATAATAGGATTCAAAACCTGTTTCTGATGTTGTGATCTCTGGTTGTCTTGGAGTTGGTCTCAAGTGATGTTCTTTTTGTCGAATAGAATGCATGAGTTTCTCGTAAAGAGTGGTTTGTCTTAAAGGAGGTTCTCTTAGTTGTCTTTGAGACACAGGAACTAATGGAGGTCTCGATCTGATGAAGTCAAGGATCAGCTCGTGGGCGTCTTTCTTCATTCTTGGTGGCAAATGTCCATCAATCATCACAGGATTCAATTTATATCTTCTGAAGCGAATGTCGTCCAAAAGCATTTCAAAAGGAGTCAATTCGTATTCCAACGGAACCATTGATTCCACGGCAATTTTCCGTAATTTGACGCCCGCTCTCAATTGGCGAATGACTTGAATCCAAAGTCTTGCCCAATCATGGAACTCGAGCTGATCCAATTGTTTGACTTCTTTAATGATTTCTTTTTTCTTTAATTCCTTTAAAAAAAAGATTAAAATTAAAATCAAAACAAAAATCAAAATTTCATTCATTTTCTCCTTTTTTGGTCAAAAAGTGTTTCTAAAAGTGTGGGCGTCTTTTGCGCGTCTCTTACTTGACTTCCTCGCGACACCTGTTCCAAAAACGACGACAACTCAAGAGTTTCCGCCACAAGAGCTCTGACCACTGCCCGATAATGAGTGTCCGCTGACTCGCGAGACGACAATCGGGAAACACATTTCTTAAGCAAAAATTCAAATTTCAGATTCTGAAGCTCTGATTGGCTGAAATGACTCACTTGAATGACGTCATCGAGCGAATGGTCACAATCTCTTTCAATGCCTTCATCTTTGGTCTCGAGATCCACCGACGGGTCACATGAGGTCAGAGACTCGATAAGAAGTTCGAGTGGACGCGAAAGAGATCGTTCTTCGTCTTCTTGGAGACCAAAATCGAGAGCGCGGAACAAAAGGAGTCCGAGAGAGGCCAACAACTGATTAACGGGATTAAAGGATTAACGGATTATCGGATTAATTAAAGGATTAAAACATTTCTGGATTTAACCTGATTTCTATTTTGGGCTCTCACACGACTCTCGTGGTCTGCAAAAGAAGATAATTGCGATTAAAAGACAATTGGTTTTGTGGTAAAAGACCTTCTGTTAGACTCTTTGGATGAATTGATCCATTTTTGTTGAGAAAAAGATAATTATCGTGAAAAACACAGAAAACACTGTTTTCTTGTTTCAGAAGAAGAATAAGCGACTGATGAGCCAAAGCCCAACACTGTTCTTCATTTAGAGCGGCGTTAAAGGCGTGAAGAACTTGATTGAGACGAAGACAAGAGTCGGTGTCCAAACAAGAAGAAGACATCAGAAGAAGAATTCATTTGATTTCAATATTTATTTTCTCCACATCTTGTGCTGCCATCTGTTGTCGAGTGAGTAGAAGAGATGGTGAGATTCGTTGTGCGCGCGACCGATGAGTCGGAACTCATCTTGGAGACTCATGCGCGATATGGCACGAGAGGTAAGAGAAGTATAGATTCGGCGCAAAATGACTTCAGTTGTTCCCAAATTCGACGTTTCGGTGGTCAGCGACCAAATGTCGTGTCCTCCGAACGATTTGAGCGGAACTGAAGAAACGCAAACGCCTTTTATTGTTTCCCTTCCGTCAGAAGAAGGTTTTTATCGAAAAACAAATAAATCTTTGAATTCTTCTCTTCTTTCAGATGACGTCCGAAACGACACTTACGACAGAAATGCAATGTTTCTCTTCAGTGAAGACGAAGACAGGAGAGTGTCGTCTCTGTTGTCTCGTTTGGCCAATTATGACGATGCAATCCAACCGATCACAGAAACCGACGGAACGACAGAAAAACCCAAAGAAAACAAAAAAGCGAATCTCGGAGTTCTCACCGGAGTCTATCTGCCGTGCATTCAGAACATCTTCGGTGTTATTATCTTCATTAGAATGACATGGATGACGGGAACAGCCGGAATCCCTGCGTTCTTCGCTATTGTCCTTCTCTGCTGTTCCGTCACTTTCTGCACTGTAAGCATCGATTGTCGATTAATCGATTTCTCATTACTCTCTCTTTCAGTCGATATCTTTGAGCGCAATCGCCACCAATGGCATAGTGCCCGCCGGGGGCTCTTATTTCATGATATCCCGTTCTCTGGGACCCGAATTCGGAGGCGCGGTGGGAATTCTCTTCTTTTTGGGCACTTCTGTTGCCGGAGCGGTCAGTTTCAGTTTTGTGTGACCTTTGACCTGACCTTAGACTTGCCTTTAGATGTATATCGCGGGTGCCGTTGAGATTCTGCTCAATTATTTGTGTCCACAATTTGGTCTTTTCGGTGACTTCGAAGCCGACAAAGACATTCTTTACCACAACATCCGAATCTACGGAACGCTCTTCTTAATAATAATCGGTTTTCTCGTCTTCATTGGCGTTCGTTTTGTCTCTAAGTTCGCGCCCATCGCTCTCTTGTGTGTCCTCATCTCCATTGCTTCCATTTATTTGGGTATTCATTCATAAAAACCACTTTTACTATAATTACGCTTTCATTCAGGAATATTCGTGAATTACAACGGAATCGAAGACTACAAGATTTGTGTGATTGGAGGAAGAATTCTGTCCAATAAGAATGATCTCAATTGCACTCAAGCAGGTCTTCATTCCCTCTTTTGCAATTCGTCCTCTCCTCAAGACACCTTTTGTGATCAGTTCTTTTTGGATCATCAAAACGACATCCAGTATGTGAAGGCTATTCCTGGTCTGGCTTCGGGTGTCTTTTGGGACAATCTTTTGCCGAAATTTCGCGAAAAGGACGCTCTGGTCAGTGAAGACCAGGGAATGACGTCAGAACCAAAGTCGCTTTTGTCTCAATTCAATTACATTTTCGTTGACATCACGTCTTCGTTCACTATTCTGGTGGCCATTTACTTCCCTTCTTGTACGGGAATCCTGGCCGGAAGCAATCGTTCGGGAGATTTGGCCGACGCTCAAAAGGCTATTCCTTTGGGAACTATTGGCGCTCAATTGACCACTTCTTTCGTTTATTTGTCTGTTATTCTTCTGTTTGGCGCTTCTTATAATCCTCTTTTCATTCGCGACAAATTCGGTGAATCACTCGGCAAAGAACTGGCCGTAAGTCAAAGAATATCGGTTATAAGATAATAAGACTTATCTTCAGGTGACACTCATCTCTTGGCCACACCCGATGCTGATTCTGGTGGGCGCCCTTCTCTCGACATTCGGAGCGGCGCTTCAGTCATTGATTGGTGCGCCCCGTCTTCTTCAAGCGATTGCCAAAGACTCGATTATTCCATTCTTGGAACCCATTGATTACGTCAACAAAAGGGGAGAACCAGTGAAAGCCATTTGTGTGTCTCTTGTGATCGCAGAATGTGCTATTCGTGAGTCAATGGCAGTGTATATGACGTCATAATAGTCTTCCCTCTCTTCTAGTGATCGGAAATCTGGATTTCATTGCTCCCATTTTGACGATGTTTTTCCTCATGTGTTACATGTTCTTGAATCTAGCTTGCACCGTCCAATCCCTGTTGAGGTCGCCCTCTTGGAGACCGAGATTCAAATACTTTCATTGGTCGAT
>JAQFZI010000068.1:0-27614 GCA_034695605.1 Eupelops occultus | reverse complement strand
AAAATTCAATTTTCAAATTAAATTTTTCATATTTCAAAAGATAATCAAAAATAAAGTTCACATTTAGTATAAGTTTAATATATATTTTTATCAGATTTTTCATGAAAATTTCTTATATCTCAGGAACTACTAATTCGATCTTGATAATTTTTTCAATGATATAAACTAACACTCTTCTACTTTATTGTTGCATGACCAAATCTAAGATGGCGGACTTAAATCATCCCGGTTATATAGGGGTTCGAGTTTGTCCTTTAAAATAATAGGTCACGTGACTTGAGTAGAAATTTTTTATTTAAAAAAAATTGGAGAATATGATTGCATAAAATAGCGTTTACAGATTTGAGCTAGCTCAATTAGTTAAAATTTGACAGCAAAACTCCGACGTTCCAAATCACTTGAACACAGTGTTATAAGAGACGGACAGAACAGAAATAATCCAATCAATTGAATCAGAGATGAATTTGAGTCAAAGGAAGGAAATGAAGTCTATCTCATATCATATAAGCCCACAATTCATGGCGTTTGTGAACGAAAACTGATAGAAAATGTTGGCTACAAAGAGACGGAACATCTCAGGAAAAATTCATCCGTGAAATAATCAAAAACTTTACTTAAAGTGAGGAGAGGTATGTTTGGAAATTGGAGTTATCGAGTATTGTCATTCTGAAGCACAATTTCAATAATTTATTTGTTTTGTACACGATTTGAGCCAAAAGGAGAACTACTTCTAAGAATTGCAATGCATTTGAGTGCAAACAACCGTTTGAGGCATTAAATGAGTGGAAAATCTTAAATTTTAAATATTAAATATATTAATATTAAGGATCTCTTACACAAGGATTACGACAATATCTTACAATTGAGTGAACTCAAGAGAATTTCATTAAATATGAAAATACATTACATGAAAATCCCTCACATTATTGCGAGTAATCATAATATTTATTTACTTAAAAATTCTTCTAAAATAATAGAAGAGATTTAAATTCAGAGATTTTTGAAACAAAAGAATTATTTGAAAACAAATACATAAAAAGCATAAAAGAATCGAAACTATAAAAATAGAAAGGAGTCTATCGACGAATCCTTATTTATGAGAGGCTTATCTTAAAAGTACTTCTAAAACATTTACTCTTCGAGTCCTCTTAATCCCAAATTTCATTTAAAGAATTCAAATCTATTATTTCAGACCTACTCTTCATTTGAATCTAAGTCTCGAAATTCTTGAAGAATATATTTCACGTAAAGTTGTTTTTACTGTAAAATCACTTTTACTTCGAAATCATTCTTTTTTTCTGAGAAATTCATGTCTTTTGATAAAGAGTTGAACACATCATTCACTTAAGGCTATAAATCAAAGAAAGATTTTGCATATATTTGAATGTTTCCGAAAATTTATTGATTTAACAAAATATTCTGAAGTTACCTATGAATTATTTTAGAATTGATGTAAGATCAATTTTAATTGATTATATACATTGGTTATTATCTATAGCTAATAGTATGACAGTTTCATTAATGATTTATGAAATTGTCAGTAGTCTGATCAATAATGCATTGGTCACTTTACGAGTGGGAGAGGGTAAGTCTCAGAGTCTGCAAAAATGTCGATAAATTTGTCGACATATTGTATCCAATAATACAATAGTATATGTCTTAACGAAACACAGAAGTGGTGCCCAATAAGCCATTCGGCGATAATTGACAGCACAGACACAAAAACAAGAAGAAGTCTAATGAAAAAGTCATTTTTCAAACACGAAAGTCTTACCCGTCTCAAATTCAAACAGAAAAATAATTTGTTTTAATCATTTTTATTGACATTTATTAATTACAAATTCAGTGATGACTGACATCAAAGAAATTGAAACAAACAGAAAGACTTGTATTCCATTCAATTGTTTTATTGCATTCAATAAATTATAGGTCTCTCCAAAAGAAACTCTAACGGAAAAAAGCAAACTTCTATTATTTCATCAAGATGCTATTCAAACATGGGTAAATTTCAACAGTGCTCACATGTTTATGTTTAGAATAATAGTAATACAATTTGTAAATTAATGTTTAATAATTCGATAATTGTTCTAGATTACATTTTTGTTAAGAAATCTAAATGAATAAAAGACTGAGATAAATTCTATCTAGATAAATTCTAGTGAATTGAATGCTAGCATAATGTTATCAAGAATCAATATATTTTAAAATACTGAAATATAAGTAAATTAGTTAATAAATCCGATATAACTTAACGAAAGGCTACAAAAGTGTATTAAATTACATTCAATTCAATACTTATTTATTTAAAGTATAGTTTATCTATAATTCTTCCATAATCATCATCAAAATATCCATCTATCAAGATTTTAGCTAGAATCATGTGGGTTTAAAATAAGATCCCTTAAAGGTTATGCTGAATTGAAAAGTTATTTTAAAATGATCAAATGGCTGTGGTTGGCAATTGCTCGTTTAACTTCTGCTTTTATTGCAACTTGGGTGTATTAATAATATTCAAAAAGTGCATAAATATATCAAAATATGATTATTGAAGGATTGCGTGAATAATTCAGATCAAACTAAATAACTCTTTTATAAAACATTTTATAAAAACCAATAAAATATATTTATAAAAGTCTTTTCGTTTTTTGGACAGAATTAGGAGAAAATGATGAGAAATCTAATAAAAAGTTCTATAAATCAGTTCATTATTAGTTAGAAAACAAAATAAAGAATTTAGTGATTGCAAGGACTTTCTGTTTTAATCTAATGGATAATTATGAGAATCAGGTTATTGAGTGGAGTCGATACTAATGAGTCAGATAAAGGGAGTCAGAGAATCGTCTTCATTAGGAATTACTTTTTCAGTGGAAACGGTTTAATCTAATCTATGAAAATCTAATCTATTTTTGGAGCGAATCAAAAACGTTTGCCATCGATATAAGAGTTAATGTATTGAAACGATTTGTATTTTATTGAAATTAGTTTTTGAAATAAACAGAAAACTATTAACTGATGTAAAACCAGAAAATATATAATGGATTATGTGCTGACTCTAATAGCTCTCAACATTTAGTGTAAGTAATCGCTAAGAGAAGAGATTCTCTTCAAACAAAACACAACGAATGGCAGAGCAATTGGTAAACATAAAACATGTTTCGACAAAAAGGTATCAGCGCTGGGATTACATAAAACGATGATTTTTAGTTGAATGCAAACCATGAGCTACAGAAAGACAGACACTCGACTAACTCAATGAAATGGAGCTTTTGTTGATCTTCTGTTAAAACCTTATTTAAAGGACCGAACAGAATAACTGTTAAGAAAGAGAGAAGACATCGAAGACATAGAATTACAGCGAATAACAGATTATCTTTTCTCTCAATCATTATATGAAAATCTGAAACTGATTTGATGTGAGGTTCGCACAGAAAACCATTAATTAAGAAGAAATTCTTAGTTTTATTATACCTTTTGATCTCAAATCAATAGATAAATACTGAAATAGGACTCAAAATTTTTTCAAAACCGCTCAAAACAAGTCACAAAAAACAGACAAAAACCAAAACTCATTATTGAACACAAAAAATGCATTAAATCCCAAAAGAATTGTTTCAACAATTTTCAGAACAGATTCTCTCCAAATATATATATAAAGCAATTCTCTGAAAAAAGGTGTTTAATGAAAAATGAATTTCGTATACAACGAAAGTATAAATAATTGCAAAAAACTCTAAATTCGTCAAATCAGCAAAAGATAATTAAGGAAAGTATTATAATTTGTCTATTTTTGAACTACTATTTAGGGGTAGTTTTAGTAATAGCTTAAAGTTTCACAAAATTAATGAATCATCGATTTTGACAAAACCAGTGGTATAGAGAAGACTTGTTATAAACTCTATTTAAAGATTAATTAGTGTTTTAGTGTCTGACATATTCTTCAATAAAAAAGACAACATATAAAACACTTAATTAAGATTTTATTCAAAGGTTTGAAATAAATGATAGATTAATCCTCTCATAAAACAAATTATTAATAAATATTTCAAACGAATAACTTATACAGAATATAGTTATTCACGACTTTGTTTTCATTCTAATGAATCAAAATTCATAGCATTTTGTTGCGAATAAAATGTTTGAATCCTTACTAAAATTGAGTTAATTTTGAAATTTAATTGATTATGAGTTATAAAAGTTCTCTTTAAATGATATTTTCGCCGATATTTCAACCAATAATTGGTATGAAATGCATTTTAATTGCATTTGAATAATAGGCCAAATGTTATGATTGCGTGCATTCAGTCGGAAGCAGTAAAGCTTTGATTGCTTTCTATAAGTATTCAACACTTGAATCCAAAAACGAAGAGCTTTTAGAATAACTTATTGGACACAAATCTAATCCACAATAAACTCAATGCACGCAATGTTTAGCCTCTGATCGTATTTCTCTGTTCGTCAAAAATAATATTTTAGTTCTAATTGAAAATCAAAGCAAACAATAATAAAGAAAATAAATTGAATTTCCCATAAAAAACAACTTTTACTCAACTGAAAGCCACACTTCTTATATTTTACTCTCTGATTTATTTACCACATTCATTAATTTATCAAGTTCTATTGCTCTCTCTCTCTCTCTCTCTCTCTCTCTCTCTCTCTCTCTCTCTCTCTCTCTCTCTTTCTTTCTTTCTTTCTTTCTCTCTTTCATATTAATATACATTTTTGAAACTTGAAATCGATATGAAGTTTATGTAAAGTGAGGACAAGAATGTCAGTCAAAAATATTTTTAAAAGGCTTTCCACTGATGTACACAATGTATATAAGAAATATACATTTTATTTATGCAAAAGAAGTAGTTTTTGATTTGAATTCATTGAGAAATCATTCAAATAAGTCGTAAACACTTTATTTGTATAAAAAATATATGTATCAGAGCTTCAAAAGCGACGCAAATGTTTTGGACTTTATTTCTTAAAAATAATTGTTTGGTTTTTACACAAAAATATATAAAATATGAGAATTCTTATGCTTTCAAAATCAATAAATGAAGTATTGTTGCTATCCTTAACATCCCTTAACATCCCTTAACATTCTGTTATCTTTCTGTTTAGTCTACTATAGTCTACTCAGTTGTGGTAACACAAAAACACTGAGGGCTGACCAAAATAATTATAAAACCTTCAAAATAACAAACTCTCAAAATTAAATTGTATATAAGCTTCAAAATCAATAAACTAAAAGAGCATGAACAATATTTGAAATAGTTTTTCAAAGCTATTTTGTGCACTGGTGTAGTCCATTGACTACTACCCATAGCCATAGCCATTTACCTAGCATAATTATATGCCAATAGAAAGTGATGAATTGACAAAAAGAAATGCATTACTGAGCAAAATATGGCACTCAATCTGTCGGTGCTATTGAGGTATATGATACGAATAATTGATTGAGCAATGAATTGAGCAATGAATTGAGCAATGTTATATTTATTAAACAAACTATTTGTCAATTGTTTCATTACTCAAATCAATGATTAAATGAAAAAATTGTGAATTAATTCATATCATAACTAAATATTTGATTCGTAAAAAGAGAACCGATTTTGGGTTAGAAATAGATATCGATTGCAATCAATCATAGATTTGTGTTCAATAAGTGAACACTGGTTTCAATGCATTGCTATTCGAGTAATAGTATTAGTCATTCAATACAACAGATTAGACACAAATTCGCACAAAAAGTGGTGAAAATGAGTACAAAAGTAGCCTTAAGTGGGATTTGATGCCAAAGTCAGGCACTACTAATCGTTGATATATTGCTCTTCTTTTTCATTGCAATCAGAAATAGGAGATAACAAAAAACTGTTTGATCCTTACCTTTGAAGGCCGACCCGAAGAGCGCCAAAAGAGGAATGATTGCAATGGAAATGAACCAAAGTTTTGCTAAAAGTCTATAAACAGTGAAACAGAGTTTGAATTCCATTTGCATCTAAACAACAGCCGCTATATTGAAGTAAACTCTGGTATCGGCGATGGGTTAGTGCCAGATGTGTGACTCAACACAAACCAAACATCTCTACAAAACGACGTGAGATGCCATCCAATACTCCAGTCATTAGAGCACTGATTCAATAAATTTGCGGAACAGTTAGAGAACACTCTCTTCACTGGACTCTCTTCACTCTCCACTCAAAACAAATGTTTATAACTAATAATTTGGCGAACATTTCATTGCATTTTCAGACACAACAACAATAAGAATATCAGTTATTTCTCACAAAAAAGTTCTTCAATTCTATGTTATAACTGCTCTGAGAGGGAAAGCATTAATTGAATGGATGGGCCTCTAATACACTGTCAGCCTCTCAAACATTATTGCATCTTAAATGACAGTATATTTAAGACTAATATCGAGAGGACAGTCATCTTTGAAATAAATTTCAAACCTTTAAATCATTGATTTGTTGCCATCAATGGATGACATCTTCTAAAACAGAATAACTAAACGAGTCTTTAGAATACAATCTATTAATGCATTCAATGATAAAAATGAATGAGTGTTTGCAGTGAAAGCCAGTGCTGAGCGCACAGACAGTCTGTGAGAGAGAACACAACAAAACAGAGACCGCTATGATGTCGATGCCCTTTGCCTTACGTATGAATAGTGGGTATGAATGGTGGGGACCAATGATGGCTACAATGCATGGCATAGCTCTGGGAATCCCTCATCGCTCGCAATGAGAAAGTCTTTGACAAACCAGTCGTTCAATTGGTTGACTCATTTACTCACTTTACGACTGCGTCCACGGATTGGCTTCTCATACAATTAAACTCCGGTTGTGTTAAACTCAATCAAATTTAATTCAATTGAAAGTCAAACCAACCGTTACTCAAAACAATTACTCTAAATATTAATTTAAATCAATTGTTAGTCAAAAGTATTGAGAATAAGAAAACCAATAAATTAATTATTTTAAGTGTCAAAAGTTTGGGAAACTTTTGTGCAATCAGTAGATAAACAACTCATAAAAGTTGTCGTAAAAAAAAGTTTTGCAAAACAATAAGACTTTTAATGTTTTGCAATAAATTAATGAAGAATTTAATTAAAATATTTATTAAAAATTTTATTAATATATTATCCGAAAAAAGTATTTATTTGAAAAATAGTTAATATATTTTTTTATAATTAAAATAATTTAAATGACAAACCATTTAATGGTTTTCGCTTTTGGCCAATGATTTTAAAAATTATTTTTCTAATGAATATTCATTTGTGAAGTGATTTAATGAGAGATTATTTTTTACGAACCAATTGTCACGAATTGCATACGAATTGAATAGTTTTGATGTCACGAAAGGCAATGCTTTAAAATATCACGAATTTATGCTTTTATTTGAATCCAATGTGAAAATCCTTTTAATCAAAATATATAAACCATTGAATTCAGTGTTTGTCTAATCATTTGATGCGTAAGTTTTAATCAATTTTTTAAAAACCAATTTGTGTTATAAAATGATTCGTTGGCTTCTCTTGAGATCCATTATCCATAAGACAAATGTCATTAACAAGTTTAATAACAATCGATTAAATATCTCTTCAGATGCGGTCTCTTCTCAGATGTCTGTAATACCGGAGGAGATTCACCCGAATGGCAATGGAATCGATCACTTGAACCAACAGCTATCTGACCTATCGATTGGTGACCAGAGTCAAAATGGCAATGGCTTTGATTCTCACGAAGAAAAGCGTTTACTGAGAAGCGGTCCAACAATTCATTGTTCGTGTGATCCTCCCATTTGTAAGACATGTCAAGAGCTGGACTCCGCATACTTTAACGCTCAATGTATGGGTTGTCGAGAATTAGTGGCGGATATGAACACAAGTATCAGTCAATTGTTTGCAATTATGCGTCAGTGGGTCCCTCAAACACAACAATCCATTGAATTATTGGTCCGCGAAATTCTCCGAAGAGGAGCTCATATCGATGATAGGGATGAGTTGACAGATATGAGTCTTTTGCAATTTGTATGCAAGTCTGGTGCCAAAGGTGTGGGTGATGTAGACGTGGCGTTGAAGACCGCAAAATTTTTGGTCGAGTGTTTCAATGCAGACGTTTCTGTGAGATGTCGGTGGACTGATATGTCTGCCATTCATTTTGCAGTCTATTTCGATGTCGGACCTGTCCTCCGCTATTTATTAGAAGTGACAAACAAAGCCTTTATCGACGACCCCTGCCGTGACTTTGACGGCGGCACTCCATTACATATCGCTGCCTCCAATCTGTGTTTGGATTCGGCGAAAATACTTCTGAAAAACGGCGCAAATATTCTTCTTAAAGACGATTTGGACCGAACGCCACTCTTTTGTGTTCCGGAACCTAACGTACCCTCTGAGCTGTTGCCACCGGAAACCACTTTTGAAATTTGTACAAAAATGAAAACACTCTTAGAAGAGGCGACTCTGGCCTGCATTCCCGGTGAAGGCCTTGAATCAAATAGCAATCAAACGGGAAAAGTAGTTCTTTTGGCCCTCGGACTCAGTTTAGGCGATCGGGTGATTATTAGCAATCAAAAAGTGGGTACTTTGAGGTATTGCGGGGCCACTCAATTTGCATCAGGAATTTGGGCTGGAGTTGAACTTTTAGAACCGGACGGTAAAAATGATGGCACTGTTGGTGGTGTCACTTATTTTCGGTAAGTCATTAGCTGTTCTTCTGTTAAAACTTCCAAAACATTTCCTTTTATTTAAGGTGTGCTCCAAAACACGGAATATTTGCTCCGATTAATAAAATTACAAAATTTGATGAAAGTTATGGCAAATATTTTCGACCGAACGGACCATTGAGTCCAATGGTCATAAGGAATGTAAACCACCCGCGAGTTGATGTCTCTCACGTAACGCCTAAAGTAGAGACCGGCCTCTCATCCCTCAAATCGAAAAGTATTAATTCAATGGATATTTCTGTTGGAAAACGGGTTTTACTCAATGATAAAAGGGTTGGAATCGTTCGGTTCATTGGAGAGACTCAATTTGCTTCGGGTATAACCACTTATTTCAATTATTTCGATACATTTTTGTCTAAATATTATCGAATTGAAGGCACTTTCATTGGCGTAGAATTGAAAAAAAATGTCGGCAAAAATGACGGATCAGTTAATGGAATCCGTTATTTTGATTGTCGACCCAATTATGGTATTTTCACGACTTCTTCGCGAATATTGAGAGTATTAAAAGACCGGAACTTGACTGAAGAATCTGACGATAATTCTTCCGATATAAGTCTGACCGTAAGCCAGAGCTCAACCGATGATATTTTCAAAAGTCCGATGAATTCGAGGAAATCGCGGCTCAAATTAGTTCAGACAAAGAATCAAAACTCAAATCAAAATTCCAATTCTTCGAATCAATCGAATGGCGAAACTTGGCTGACGGTCGGCGTCAATGTCTTCATTAATAACAGTATTGGTGTCGTCAGATATATAGGACCGGTAGAGTTCGCAGGACCTGGCATTTGGTTGGGTACGAAACACTACTCTTTCTCTCTATACTCATTCTAATAAATATATCATTACAGGGATTGAGTTGAGGACACCCACCGGCAAAAATGACGGTTCTATTAATGGTGTTCGATATTTTCAGTGCAAACCAAATCATGGATTACTGGTTCGGCCTAAAAAGGTATCAGTTCGGGGCATAAATGGCGCCAAATTGCTTCCACAGTAATACAAATCAATAGTTCGGAGCTTTCCTTACGTTTCTGTGATAGAGATATCATTTTTGAACTCCATTTTCAACACTATTTAAGCAAATTTTTATTTAAAACAGAATTAATTTATTTTAAGGATTTTTATTGATTTCCTTATTTATTATTATTATTAAATTTTCATAACATTTGACGGCAATTAATATAAGAATTATTGTATTTTTGTTTTTAATTCCATTTTAATTGAATTTTAATTTTTGATGAATTTCTACATAACTTTTAAGTTCACGAAACGAATATTAAAACATTTAAAACATTCTTCCAAAACAAATAAAACCATTTAAAGTGATGTAAATATGAATTAAAGGGTGATATCAAATGTAATAAAACTTAACGAATAATAAATTTAGTATAAAATCATATGATTCGAGAAAATCAATGTTAAATCAACTCATTATTTGTGCGAAATGTCAATAATTTGTGTTATAATAACTTCTATTGCATTGATTTCTTATCATTTGATATATGATTTCTTAAGAATTGATTAAATAAAAGGAAAATTAAGTGCAAATCAAGAGTAAAATAAGTGATAACTAAATGATAAATATTGAGAAAAATGATTAAAAATGAGTAATAAAATAAAAGTTGAAAAATAAACTCGAAATCAATACAACAAATAATTCATGATTTTTGTTGAAATATAATTTTAGTTTAAATTTTGTGTAAATTGTAATCAAAAATAATAATAATTAATAAAAACTTAAAATTTTGGTTAAAAACGACTAGAATTAGAGATAACTATTTGAAGAGTTACTCAAATATTTTAAAACTCAATACAATTGATATTCGTTCACAAGAACTGACCAAGTTGAAAGAAAATTACAGTTCAATCTTGTACCTGGTTAAGTACCAGTAAAATTTGTGTCTTAAATATTTTTCAATTAAGAAAACTCTGAGGCAGTGTTTTTGTCACTTTCTTGGCCCTTGGTCGACTTTAAACAACTTAACTATCAAATTATAACTGTATTTAAGTCATATAAGAAGATCTCGATTATTGAAAAATTTTAAAAATTGTTATAAACTTTGAATTAATATTTAGTTTAGAATTAATACAAAAAGTATTCGTCAATTAATTTTAAATTTGTGTAAAATTACTTCTGTTCTGAAATATAATACAAAACTTAAGGCAAATACTGTTTAAGACATGATTTGGTTTAAACAATAATAATAAATAATAAGTGAAAACAAAGTAAAACTAAAACTATTGCTTTCAGTAATACCTGAATTATTGAATCACAAGAGAGTATTCGGTTTTGTTCGCAAAGAAGTTGTGGAGGAGCTGTTCCAATAACTTTCTCGCAAAGCTCGGAGAGCCTGCTGTCCATTAGCACTTATAAGTGGCGCTAACTTTTCAGTAAACTTATAGTAATTCCTTTCCAACTCTTTTTGGTATTCCTTTTGATCGGAACCGATAAGAGATCTATTCTTTCGAAGAGCGTCACCACATCTGAAATCAAATCAAAATTATTATCTCTTAAATAAATAAATCATTTAATTAATTACTTTCGACAAAAGTCTTTGAAACAGGATTTAAGTTTGTTTTGTAAGGGAGAGGCAGGTCTTTGTTGAGGAGTTCGAGTGCCTGACTCAGACAGGAATACTGAGGCCACTTCGAAAGGTCCTTGATTCACTGTAGTTCCCACACAGCCCTGAAGAACCATCTGAAGGATTTTACAATCAATTGGTTCC
Source organism: Eupelops occultus (assembly GCA_034695605.1). Classification (NCBI taxonomy): domain Eukaryota; kingdom Metazoa; phylum Arthropoda; class Arachnida; order Sarcoptiformes; family Phenopelopidae; genus Eupelops; species Eupelops occultus. The sequence continues at coordinate 16,164 of JAQFZI010000068.1, read as the reverse complement.
TGGTATGTGGCGGCTGCTAACTCTATTGTCTTCTTCTGAATGTCTTCAATGGCCACTTCAATGGGCGTCAGAACGATCTGAAGACAAATATATATAAGTATTTGTTGTAAATCAATAAATTGTGAGACCTGTTGTCTGTCCTGAACCAGAACCCGAGTCTTGACATAAGGAAAAGAGTTAACAGTCGTTACAATTGTTTTTCTTTTGTATTGTTCGTGTAAATCTCCGTGTGCTCTGCCATCCATTGTAAATGGAGTCGCATATATGAACCTCTCTATAAATCATTTAAATGTCAATTAATTTGAGAATAATTTTGGAATAATTTAAAAATTACTTATATTATAGTTTTTCTCGAAATAGGTTTGTCTGGAGTCGAGTTCCCACGAATCGAAATATGGTTCGACATAAGTTATTTGGATATAGGCTTAACAACAAAAAAATTGTTATTTAATTTGATTATAAGTTTGTTTATTAATACCTTTTTCAGGATTCAATTTGTTTACATCGACGGGATTCGAGTCTTTAATCATTTCGACGAAATCGGCGCCAAATTGTTCCGAATAGAAGTTTTCGAGTCTATAACTAATTTCCGGCAGTTTAGTCAAAAAGGGTTCCTTATATACGAACTCTTCTCTGTCCAAATCCCCGAACTTTGGTCCATAGAAACCGACTCTGAAGTAAGTGCCGAACACTCTTTTGCCGGTTTGCTGTTCTATTTTAATGAACGCGTCCTGAAGTTTGCCGTGAATTGAGGCCAACTTTTTATAGTCATGATGTGCTTCAGCGATAGGTATTAACAGTTTGTAGACTTCATTTACCGCTTCATACATTCCACTGGCATTGAAATACTGGGCCGACTGTTCCAAGAGTGCAATCAAACCGCCTTCACTGAATGACTTACCGGTGCAAATACCATCTTTGTTATCAATGGGCACTTCGTTTGAGACCAAACTTTCTTCTAATATATTCGACGATATCTTTTGGAATGCAATACAACTGACCGGAAGATAGGATTTCTTTTCAAAGAGATGGAGATATTCACAAACCAGAGCACAAGAATGAATGAGACAGTGGGCAGCCTCTGCATGATTGCCCCGATCAGAATGCTTTTGAGACATATTCTGAAGCCAAGTCAGCCGAAGGTCTGGAGAATTTTGATAACCCTTTGCTATTCTGTACATCAGGTCGAGAAGCATTTCCGGGTCTTCTTTGTATTCTTTCATTTTGATGGTATCCGACAAAATCATATGAAGATTAAATACCAACTCTTGGACCTGTTCCGGAAAATTTGATTCTTGCATATCAGCGTCAATAACTGCGTAAACCAAAATGGTTTTTAAGGAACGCCTTAAATATGGTTCATTGAAAGATTTACTAGTTCCCACCAAATGACTCAAAGACATTGTAACCTGCATTTTAATTTTAGCGAAGTTCTGAGCGACGCAGTAATTCTGACGCATCAGTACATAGAGAGAAGCAGAAGCCTGTGCTCTGACCAGACCCACAGAAGAGCTGCAATGACGTAATAATTGTAAACAAAGATCGGCACAGAATTCGACATCAAATCTGTCATCAAATATGATTTGAGGAAACTTTAGAGTAAGTGAGCGCTGAGTTGCGAATGTGTTTTGCAGTACAAGAGTGCTCTGATTTAGTGATAATGAATGAAGAATTATCTGCAATATGTTTCCCAACAGTTCTTTGCTCTGAACAATATTTTGGTCGGAATCGCATTCGGAGTATTGAACTAAAATAGAGGTTACTTTTTCGATGGCATCCAAAACAATTAAATTAAGTTCAGTGCAGAGAAAGCCCTCTAAAATTGCTTCAGTTTCGTAATCGAGTTTAGATGTAATTTGATTGGCGTTACTGTTATATCGATTGAGAGTATGGTCTTTACGCCAACGAAGAGAGTCTGATTGAGAAAAGCTTTGAGAAGACTGGGGAGGGTTTCGGTCGCGTCTTCTCAACATAAGCTCTCTTCGAGCACTTCCTAATCCGAGAATGGCGTCCTCCAATTTAGACTTCAGATCATACGGCTTCTTAAATGTCAAAAGACTCGCCTTTTTAATGGCTTTCAAACCTTTGTATTCAAAACAGGAAACACTTATTTTAAGCACTTCCAGCATCTGATAGATTCTATGGAAAGGCATTTCACTCAAATATCTGTAAAGAACTGTTTGATTGACATTCTTTAAGACCCAAAGAAAGCATATCAATAAATGTTTAGTCGTATCTTCTCTTAGAGGCCATCTTCGAGGCTCATAACTCTCGTCTTCATTGCGAGTGAATACACCTGTGCCCGCAATAGCCATCGCAACTGATTGGTTGAGAGGACTATTAGGGCTGGTGGCGAGATCTTCCAAATCACTGCTGCTGTTCAGTACTATGGGACGTCTCTTTTCATCAGAATTCCTCTTAAGTGTGTTACAAACTGACGGAGTTCTCGAATCATTTCGAAAGATATCTTCGGATTTCCAGTCATACAATTGGGGCAAAGCGTCCAAAACTATTGCAATGAGTGGCAAATAAAGTGATGCTATTCTTGACTTAACTTCAGGTTCACTATAACGACAGTCCCAGTCGTGAGACGTCATTAGTCCGCGAATTAAATTAACTGCTTTTGAATGAATGGAAGCGCTATTCATTTCAAGTGCTAACGATAGCGAACAGAATATAATTCCAGTCAAAAAATGTTGGCGCCGATAGTCATCAGTGAGTTCACTGAAAGTTGACATACGATCCAAAAGTGTGGTAAGAGTTCTGTCCAAAGGAGAGAATAGAGAGTTTTGACCCCAAGATTGAGGTATAGAAGTAGGAGTGGGTGCAGTGGGAAAGGTTGGCGTCGCAAACGGCAGATTCAGACAAATGAAATGTTCGTGTCCTGAGATTATACGCAAAAAGTCAAGTCTTAGGAGGAATGAGTGGTTTGTAGAGGTCTCGGATGTGAATTGAGTTAAATTCGACATTTGCTTGAAATAAATTCGGATCAAATTGAAGACATAATTGCGGTCTAAAAGAGATAATAAATCCCTAATGAAGAAAGCAATCGAATAATTGAGAGAATTGATTGCTTTAATGTCTTTGTACTCCCGGTTCAAGCGATGGATAATATCAGAGGTAATTAAATTGACTAAAGAAATGATGTCATCCGTAAACTGTTTGCCAAACCTTTCCCGTCGTGAGCTGTGGAGAGTTCCACAAACGGCTAAATGTTCACAAATACTTTTGATGATAATGTCAAAGAAGAAACCAGCGTTTGAAAGCGCGACCTCACGACATGAGCCGCTGGACACCAACCACTGAAGAACTAGTTCTTCGTGAAAAAGCTTCTGAATGTTGGAAAGCATTGCTTTTTTGTTCGAATAAATTGAGTTTTCAGATAAATATTGAGCATTAGGTTGAGGGGAACGGACACTACTCGCTCTGTCCAATCCTCTATTTAATTGCATCTGAGATTCAATGGAAGCACCGACCGGTACGTCCGGATTACTATTACTTCGGAAATGATAGGAAGGAGTTGGTTGACATGGATTAGACTCATGAACTCCAAAACCATTAGACTCCTTATCAATACTATTTTGGTTTATCAGACACTGAGGTATGGCCTGCGGGTGTGGGAATATCACTTGATAGTGGATGAATGTCGACAATATGCCGGTTCTTATCTCACAATAATCGGGATATAAAGTATTATTAATTTTGGTGACAATTGAAGCGATCGCTTCAAAGACGGATTGACTTATGTTTAAGATTTGATTGCCGTTAATAATTGGCGGTCGGACTAAAAGACGGATCAGTCGATTCAATACAATCGGCACAAATTTGACCAGAGGTTCGATTTGAGCGCTCGATATCGAAAGTATACTCGTTTTGAATTCATTCTCAATGTTAGGCAAAAGTCTTTGTGAAATATTCTGTTCATCGATGGCTGTCGACAAATGCAGAAAATTGTCTAAATTAGGATCTAATGAGTAAATACTGGAAATGGCTTCGACTACAACAGTAAACAGTCCCTTATGATTATCAATCCATCGGGTGTTTGGGATTTGAATGGAAGGGGTCAAAAATGAGTAACTGGCCGGTGGTTTATCCAGCATAACAGGCAAACAGAATGTCCCCGTTTGAAGTCTACCGTCTCTATGCAATGGAATCCAAGTGTAGCCCAGAATCTCTTCAGTGGTATTCTCCGACTGTTTAGGTTTTGCGTGAATGTGAAAGAATGTGAACAGAATATGTGTTTGTTCTGACAGTTTTGAGGGAAGTTTAACTTTGATCTCATCGTTAAAATTTGGACTTTTGTTGTGATAATTGACTGAAGTAAACACTTCCGATACGAATTCAGGACAACTCGATTTTCCGAATATTATGGGCAGAGAACTGTACTCATCCTCATTATTCATGATTTGTATTTTAATAGCAATATTACGGGCTGACCCCTGTCTGTTCGTGAAATTCAAGTTTTTGGGGCAAATGTAGAGTAGATTTCTATAAACGTAATGCGGAGAAAACACTTCTTTGGAGGGAAATTCGAGGATTGCTTTTATAGGTCTGCCCTTATCATCAGGATAGGGGTGTATTCGCACTAATTCTGGTGTCAAACAATATTTGGGATGTTGTTCGGGAAAGGGAGAGATGTCTATCTTAAGTACACCGGGAATGCATTTAAGTCGCTTAAGAGTAGAAGAGGGACGCTTCAAATCTAACAGATATTTGTAAAGATCTTCATCTGTGAGTCTGTCGTTATCCTAATTATAATCAAAAAAACAAAAACAGTTTCTTATAAAACAGTTTTCACATTAATTAATAAATGAGTTAACGTTAAAAATATTTTTATTTAATCCAATTAAATGTTTGCCTGAATTAACACATAGAGTGTCACTAAACCGGTAGTGAAACACAGGTTTTAGCCCAAAAAATGTGAAAAACCACTCCCTTCTCAATGAGGATAAAAAAGAGGAAAAACACTTTTTGTTTTTCCGTCATTTTCCGGAATAATAACTCTTTTATATCTCTTTTAAATTTAGGATTTGGTCTGAAAATTGATAACAATTTTCCACTCAATTCATAGATAATTAGTATAAATAAAAAAGTGTTGACTCACTTGTTTGAAGAATGAATTGATGGTAAGAGTGACCGCATGAAAGTTGTTTATAGCATCTGAAAGCTCTTCATTAGAAAGACTGCGCCTTTTATCCAATTTTTGGCGCTCGAGAGAACCCTTTCTATTTAGAGAACCGGAGTCATTGCACCTCTTCTTAATACTGTCCAAACTATTACAACTTCCTTTGTTTTCACCATTAGAATCACCAATACTTCCATTGTGTCCATTACCACCATTGTTACCATTAATACCACTGAAAACATCCAAAAGATAGACAGCAGTCCAGGCAAAAGGCATTCTGTATTTTCCGAGTCTTTCGCAATAAAAGGCTGCATTCGTTTTCAATTTTTCCCGATTCTTCTCGTCCTTCATATATGGTTCTGCGGCGTCGTTCACATCTCCCTGAAGTACTTTTTCCAATTTAATCACTAAAAACATATCACTTGAAGGATAAGTAATATTGAAAATACAGGAACGGCTCAAAGTAGACACGTCTTGGTATTGAATGTGACTCGAAAGAAGTCTTTTCAATGATTCAGAATTCATATCAAAATAGAAATTTTCGGATAATTTCTTCTTTTCTTTGGCGTCATATAAGGCAAGTGAAGCGAAAATGGGCTCAATTTCGAGCTCTAACTTTAAAGAAAGGCATTTCACTAAAATTCGGTGTCTGTTTGGTTCCGATGGCGGAGGGATTGGTGGACGCAATTCAATCAATTCATCTTCTTCTGCAAGAATTTAACAAATTATTCACATTTTTAATTTATAATAAATATTGACAAACCCTGTAGTTGATAGAGTGTAAAGGGAGCTGGATGTCTACCCTCTTGTCTTCTTAATTCATTAATTCTGTCCAATTGATCACAAGAAATATCATCCAAAAGTCCGGGTATTAAAGGATCCGACTGTGAGTTTCGCAAATGAAATATACTACTGGTTCGGGAGCCTCGCGGACCACAATTGGATTGAATGCTATTATTCCGCTCCAAGTTTTTCGAATTTCGCGGAGAATCGATGTAATGCCAACTCGAACGGGAAGACCGCGAATGACCACAATCATAAACACTTCCGCGAGGAGTTGTCGCGTTTGAGGTGAGAGTACTCGAAGTAGGGGTGCACTCACTTAATACTGATTGACGATTGGAAGGCGGGGTCGTTGAGCCTTCAGATGTTTCCTCATCTGACGCCAGTGGTGGCCGTAAATAAGGCGGTAAATCACTGATTTTCGATTGCGGTCGCGAAGACTTGCAGGAAGTCGATTGTGAAGAATAAACGACTGGAGTTCGGGTTTGAGAGGTATCACAAAAGTCATTCTCATTATTAATATTGTCTTCGATGTCGATCTCATATTCATGTTTTCCGATTGTCTTCGTTTGTGTCACTCTTTCATTATTTCTATCATTCAATTGAACGCATTGTTCGTACCTTTAATTTAAAAAATATTTTAAATAAATGCTTAAAAAATAAATGCAATTAAAGACAATTTTCTTACTTTTTATTGACAACAATCCAATTAGAAGTATAGCACTGAAGACATTGACTGATGTGAGGGTTCTCTTGAGCACTGACATCATCGAAGTCAGGGATTATTGGCTTTATTGTATCGATTCTTCGTTTGCAGACATTGACTTCAATGTCATCCGCAGGAAATATGAGCAGAGCTTTCAATGGATCACTGCTTATAAGCGATGAATTAGATTCCAGAAACTCTTCGAAATCAATCGGTTCTATCACTTCATTGAATGGCACCTGAATTAGAAGAACAAAATATTGAGACAGCGATCAAAATAATACAATCAATGGTCACTCACTTCACAAAAACATCCCAAAGAACTGTTGGGACGACTATTTCCGATATATTTGGGAAGACTTTTTACAATCTTTTGACGAATCTGTTCATTGGATTCTCTGTTTTGAATATAAAATAACTTATTATTTGAAAGAATAAATTGATGGATGAAGTGATCAATACTTTAATATTTTATTAGCGAAAGCTCTTCGATTGATCATTGTTTGGATCAACTGTTAAACCGATTATAAAAATATTTAATTCATATTTGGATTGAATGGGATTCAGTTCAAGCATTGAATCCATTGGTTTGACTCTTCCTTTGAAAATAAAATCATTTGACGAAAATATTAACGTTTTGTAAAAATAAACTCAAAATTCAAGTTTTGAATAAAAAAAAAGACCAAAAATTATGTTCTAATGAAAGGAAAAAGCATTGAATTGAAGCCAATGTGAGAGTGGTTTCAGTTTTCAATTCATAAAACGACTGAATTTATGAGACGTTAAGCAAAACAACTCTCAAACCAATGAGTCATTGATTGAGAAACTCATTTATCGTTTGCTTCAAACAAAATAACAAAAATTGTTTTTAAATTATATTTAAACTTGAAATACAATGTAAACGAGATTTTAAATTGATTTCTAATTATTTTATTCTAATGTCTTATTGAATGGTTTTATTTGTGCAATAATTACAGCAATAATTAATTAAATAAGTAGTCAATGGTTTAAATGTTTATCAAAAGTTATACGAAACGTGTGTTTAAAACCAAACAAAAATAAATAATTGAATTGCCTCTAAATTAATGGTGTTTTTAGCTTTTGCTTGAATATTATACACCTGTTCCCAACCCAGCACTCAATTCAATGCAATAGTCGTGACATTTGTTTCGCCAGAATTACAATCAATTACTTAAAGAACAGTTGTTGTCATCAGATTTAAGTAAACATTTGATTTGTTTGTAAACCCGAGACATAAGACAAATGTTTTGAATGTTTTCCAAACAAATAAAGAAATGCTTCAATGACTTAATGATCGGATAATTTTTGGATCAAATTAAAGACTCAATAATCTATTGGCGACATAAATGCAAAACAATAAATTCCAGACTTTAAAATCAATGGCACTCAAAGTCTTCGAAACAATTGATCTCTATTTAAGGCGTTGTAAACGATATGATAATTACTATTCGTATGAATTGTTTATCTTTTTTTTCAAACAAAACATTCATTATTTTCCCAAACATTTGATTAATTGAATGAAAACATTGTCTTTAATTTTAGGCGTCGAAGACTTTTTCTATTACTGATAATCGTTTGTGTTATTAGTCTTTATGTAATTCCTCTCATATTTCGTAAACTTTGGAACAGATCTCCAATATTTTCGGGTAAAACATGAAAAATATAAATAATTATAAAATAAATTTCATTATTTGTCATAAAATAGATCCAAATATAGAATGTATTGAACGATATGTGCGGCCATTCCTTAATGAAGACAATGACTTTGACTCAAGAATTTGGAAGAGTTATGAAATCGATGAAAATATTCCGAAATTTTTGCCATATGTTGGAAACGGAAAATTCGCGATTAGTGTCGACAATAGTGACCATTCATTTAATATTTTGAACAAAAGAGCTTTAGATTTGGACATTCCTTTCCATCCAATTGTTGACATCGACTACTTCGGTGCTAATTCTCAGCGTAAGAAGAATTTGTAGCTTAATTTTAAGCCTTTTTACTGATATCTTATTTCAGAGGCAAATGTTATTCGTTTCAAAGAAGGAATTGTCAATCGATTCACTTGTTTTGATTATCTGAAGAAAAGTGCGTCAATAAAACAGACTTTTTATGCGCACCGACTTATTCCAGCTCTTTTTGTTCAGGAAATTAAGATAACAAATCCAGCGGTCAGTCCATACACTTATAAATTAATTACTTTAATACTTTTATTTATAAATAGGATGTTCCGCTCATTATTAAATTGCATCGAAAGGGATGGGCTGGCAGTTCAGATATTAAAGTACAGCCAATGTTGGTCTCAAATAAAGAACAAAAAGATTATTTTTCACTCGTGGCTCAGATACAGATCTGGCCCTTAACTCGAAGTCGAAGCCCATTAGTGAAAGCAGTTGCCATCGGTTTCTCTCAAATAGTGGAGACATTGGAAGTGGACAGTCACAGTCAAAAGACAATTCTAGTGCAAACATTTGTTAACTACACGACAGCCACCCCTTCATCTCAAATCGCAGCCAAAGTGCCCGAACTTAAAGTCTCTGTTCGCGAAACGGCCAAAAAAGTGATGGAAATGTCTTCGACATCACTGGAGAGGCATCACTCAGAAATGTGGACTAACCTATGGGGCAGTGGTTTTGGTATCAGTCATTCAAAAGCTCCAAATGCTCTGAACGGGGATTCAATTAACGCAACTCTTTATTATTTATTATCTCAAAGAAATACCTTTCCGTTTGACACCGATTTAATGAATTTCAATGATTTCGGACAAACAGTTATAGAAAGTAAAAACCTTTTGTTGTCACCCGACCGATGCTATACCGGCCATTCAACACTTCACGCGCCAAACCTGTGGTCAAAGTTAAACACTTTAAGTGAAGTCAATAGAATCACTTCTTTATGGCTCTTAACACTTGAAAAACAGGGCTGTCATCATCTAATAGAATCAGGTGCACAGGGAGTGATGCAGGCAATGTTATTAAGTATGGCATCCCTTCAATTCACTCATAACCACTTAGAGTTCAACACTCCTCCCAATGAACTGCACAGAAATTATTATATCCGACGAATTATTTACGGAAACGAGACTCTAATCAACATAACTGTGGCGCTCGACCACAACAATAAGGCACAGATATTCGTCGCTTTAGACAAGAACAGTGCCCACAAACATTTCTATGCCTGTGATGCTGGATGTCTGGATGCACCGGTCAGGTATGTCCCAAAACAGATAAATTCAATTATTTTAACAAAAGATTTTCGTTTCTGAATTCAGTTTAAGTATTATTCCCAAAGAATTTCCGGTCAAACAAACGGATCCGTTGACTGCTATCCTTTACATCACTCCCGATGAACAACACATCAAAGAACTAAAGCATACGATTCACGTGAAAGAGATCGCAGAGGCGCCGGCACACGAACACGAAACCATTGTTATGCATAAATACGGCCACAGTTTGGGAGGTCTGCCCACAATGTTCTGGATCTCAATAGTGTTTCTAATCGTTATATTTCACGTGTTTTTGGGAAAACTAATTTATAACGAGTATTGCGGCGCCTCTTCAGTGCCTTACGAGCGTAACAGACAGGGAAGGTATGCCATGTAGTGACCCATCAACTGCTCATTGACTAAGACATCGAAATTTACATTCACTTTTTGCTACCAGTGCTTAATCGTAAACACATTTATAAGAAATTAAAAGAATGCAAAACTAGTCTATATTTTGTAAATAACTTGTTTTGAATAAAATTTATTTTAATTTGATTTAATTCATCAAAAAAGTACTCATTTTTTTGTTAAATAAATATTCAGTTAATTAGCGATCTTTTGACAAAATACAGACAATTCTGATATTTTATAATAAGTATAAATTTAATTATTATTATTATTATTTATTTATTAATTAATTAATAGATTCTACTTTTGTTTAAAAATTTACCGCATTTTTATATAAATTAAATTAAATGGAATGCACTTCGAGTTATGGAAAACTAAAAATTCAAATCTTATGTACAAAACAACTAAAAAATGTCTCAAAAATTATAAGTAATTTAAGTGTAAAGCGATTGCCGTAAAAACCTATGAATTTGTTATCAATGGAAGAGATATGAGATAATTATTGACTCGAAATAAGTTTATTATAAAAACTAAAAAACGTTTTGATATTTATATCACTGTCTGAGGCGATGAGTATATTACTCATCGATATATTCTGGCGATGGGTCGGCGTTGGATCGCCAGCGCCACAAGTTTATTGTGTTATCAGATGAAGCGGTGAACACAAGGCTTGAATTCGTGTCAATTGAGTTAATAGCACCGGAATGTGCTTTTATATCACCCACCAATTGGCAGCTATTCTCAGTGGACCAGAGCTTCATTTGACCACTTCTGCAGCCACTGATCAATGTGTTGCTATTCGGCATTGTATTCAATGAAAGGACCCAATCCTTATGACAATTGTTTAATGACTGAACTAATCGTTGACTTTGAAGATCCCATTTCTTAATACAGGCGTCGCGACTGCCCGAGAAAAGGAAATCCCCACTTATTTTAAGAGCTTCGATGCCGTCATAATGAGGAGGTTTTAGACACATCTTTGGATTATGTATTCCTCCCACTCCTTCCATCATTTCAAAAATTTTTATGTAATGATCTTTAGATCCGGTAATCACTAAATTATTATCAACACCGGCCTCTTCCACTGCCAAACACATTATGTCTGCCTTATGTCCGGTATTCAACTTTCCGATGCAATGGAACCTAAAAAACATAATTCGTTTAACAAATCATTTATTTAATTAAAACCAAAGTATAATACATTCTAAGATCCCAAACGCGAACAATTCTTGAACAGGTGCTAAAAAGAGTGGTTCCATAAGTGCTTAATTGGACATCTAGAATGTTAGCCTCTCCCGGTGCTAATTCAAGTTTAGTTGTGTTGAGATTCATTGATATGTTATTCTGACTGACCAGACCTGAAGAACTGCATTAAAACACTGCAATTAATTTCAAATTTTATTAGATTTTGAAAAAACAATACTTAAGAGTTTTGACACAACGGGCCGGACTGTCTCTCGGGTCCCATACTTTTATATAGGATTTTGAGGCCGAAAAAGCCAGTCTATTGTACTCATTATACCGAACCACTTGAACTGAGTCCGGGTGATCGCAAATCGATTGGATTTGTTGACCGGTTTGTAAGTCCCATATCTTTAGGGAACAGTCTATTTGTTTGTTTCAAATATTGTTTAATTATTTGGCCTTCAATTCAAATTTTCGCAAATTTGATTACCTTTGGAACCACTGAATAGGACATCATTGGTTGCAACGACACTCAACACAGCTCTCGTATGTCCTTCTATAACATGAAAGTCACTTAATATCAAATTTAATTAACATTTTTGTTACGCGTTTTCGAGAATTTTGATTAAAACTAATATTTTATTCTATTTAAGGAATTAACGAATAAACAAAAGTGAAGTAATTATCGCCAAAAAATTGTTGAATAAATTAAGTTTTCATTAAGTAATCGAAATGTTTGGGTGTCAGAGACTGTTAAGACTTCCCACTCACTGTTTTTCTGATCAAATATTCAAAAACAAACTGATCTGACATTCATTGCATATAAAAATAATAATAGTTATTATGTAATGATTATTAGAAAACATGAATATCATTATTAATGAATATAACAAAAAATTTATTCTGACCGGCAGTGTGTGTGCAGACCAGAGGAGAACTTTTATCACATTTTCCACTGAAAGGAACTATATTTCCAGTTCTATAATTAAAACAAATAATTAATAAATTTGAAAATAAAATGGATTTTAATAGAAATCATTATAATTGCGATTAAGTTATAAAGTAGTGAAGAGAAGAGACTAACCGATCGACATTGAATTGATTGTTAGTTATGGAACCATTGGTTAGTCTGGAGAAGACATTTTCTGTTGCGTCTCGATTCCTCCTCTGGACAGAGGGGGAGACCGGAGGCGTTGAAGACTCACTATTAAATTCCCTGTTTTGAGAATTTTTTTGCTTAAATTTAGTGATTATTTTTAGAATTCATTTGAGTTATAATGAAATTAGAATTGATTTAAACAATTAATTGGAATCCATTTTAAATTAAATATATTTTCGGTTAAAATTGTGAACCAAAACCAAATTAAAAAAAGCAATGGATTTGTGGATGGGGTGAGGAATGAGTTAAGACACACATTAAGCGAAAGCAAGTGATTGTATATTGTCTTACGTCGAGAGTTGTCTGGAGACATAAGTGAGCGGTTGGTTAGAAATTGAATTTCCTGAGGAAGAAAGTGTTGCGGTTCTCAAACGACGTGTCGGGTCTGACAGAAGGGGTAGTCGTTCGTATGTTTTGCGTTTGAAAGAAGGAGAATAAAAGAGTTCGGATTTGGGAGCAAAATATAGGCAATTCCTGAATGGCACAGAATAAATGGTCAAACTTTTAATTGATTCGATTTTTTTCTTAAATTTTTAAAAAATAGGTAAACATAGAAAGCGTCCGCTTCTGTCAATTCTGTGCAAAGAATGGCAAACAATTGAAAAACAAGAGAAGTCACATAAAATTAACGCAATTAAAAAACCAAATAAAATTAAGAACTCTTCTATTTATTGAATAAAAACTGGAAAGACATGCATTACTCTATTGATTAAATATGAGATCAAATAATTGATATAAAATTTATAAAATAATAATTTTTCTCAAAATTAAAAAAAACTTTTTGGAAATAAAAATTTAAAAATTAGCAAAAATTAAGAATAAGAGCACAAAATTAAATAAAAGCTCACTTCAAAGACGGAGCGCTCGGCACCCGATGTAAGTCTGATTCTGTTGTCTCGATATTTGGCGCAATTAGACTCTGAGTCATGACATCATTATTACAATTGTTTTTATGATCGGTGATCATTGAGGTATCGAAAAGCAATTCTTGAGGAGTTTTAGTGGTTCGACGGGCCTTCTCTTTCGATGGAGTACTGATTCGTGTTGACTGAGGAATGGCTGGAATTGCAAATTGATGCTCGAAATCAATGGGAGGCAACTCTGCTTCGTATCCATTATCATCATTACTTGCCTGCAGAACAGGACCTTCGAGGTAAGTCTGATCCAAAACATGGTGTAAAAGCTGTTCCTGAATCAAACTGCTGTCTGTGACCTGTTTATATTGGAGTTCGATTTCTTTCTTTTCCTCCTCTTTCTGTGTGGCTAATATTGACTGATGGATAGCCATCGCCACAATCTTATCGAAAAGATATTTAATTTCTTCATTCTTTAGATAAGGAATCAGTTGAGACATATCGTTGACATCGATGTCTTTTGCGTCTTCGATTTGAACAATAGTTGATTGCAATTCATCAATATTTTCGTTAATATATTTAAGATTTGCTTCTAAGGCATCGATCTCTTCCTGCAATATTCGTAACTCATTCTCGTCTTTACCGATCTTTATCGCAGATTCATATTTTTTGTTAGCCCTGTCCAGAGAACGACTCAGTTGTTGTCTTTGATGGAGGTATCGTTCCATTGCTTTTTCGTGAACAGAAATGTTTTGTTTGCTCAGAACTATTTTATTTATATCCATTTCCAACTTTTGCCACTTCAACTTTGCGGCCACCGGTGAGAAATGAAGATTACGGCGCCCATTGATTTTGCCATTGGCTACACGACCGGCCACTCTATCGCTCATAGGATTAACTCTTCTTTTGAATGACTTAATCTCTTCGTCTTTACGTTTTAACAAATTCTTATATCTATTGCTCTCAACTTCAAGGCTTCTAATTTTGATTTCTTTCTGTCTGTCCTGTTTGGACAGTTGGGATATCTTCTTATTATTCCTGATCTCTGCCTCTCTATGTTTCTGCATTTCTTCTTTCATTTTTGCGACTAACTTAACCTTTTGTTTTTTCATTTCCATCACTTCATTTCTCAAATTTTTCATTTGGTTTTCAGCTGCGGAGTGGGCTCTCATAGCCTGTGAGTGCTCTCTTTTGGCCGCCTGCAGTTTCTTCATTTCCGTTTGTAAATTATTCAGTTTCTTTTGATATTCATCCCTAACTTTGCGGGCCTTGTCGTCGCCCTGAGAGCCCAAAGAGTTCAATTTTGCCAAAACGTTGTCCCTCTCGGACTCGGTTTCAGAGATTTTATTCTGGAGTTGCATCAGTTTGTCCTCATAGTGCTGTCGCATTGAATTCATTCGTTTCTGAGTTTTCTCCAACTGTTCAATCAGTTTCTCTTTCATTGATATATCTGAAGTCAAAGCCATTAATTCATTTTCAGCCAAATTGACTGCATTCTGTGCCTCCTCTTCTCCATTATCGGTTTCTTCACTGTTTTCCTCACTCTCTTCGGTTTCGTCTTCACTCTCTTCTTGTTCTTCATCTCCATTCATATCATTAGTGGGTTCGGTGACATCGATATCATTGCCATTAGTGTCAGGAATGCTATCCTTTGGGTTTAAACTTTTGCGCGCTTTTGTTATTTTCTTCATTTTCTTTATATCTTTCTTGGCCTCCATAAGCACGTCATTTGTGTCCATTTCCTCTAAGGGATGGATATCAAAGACCGACATTGCCGCAGACCCACCGGCATGGAAAGGACTTAGTGAGAGTCTGGGACCCATTCGATTAGACTGTTTTCTGAGGATAGAACAGGTTTCTTCCATTTCCATCAATTTGGTCCTCAACTCTTCAATTTCTTTCATATATCCCTTGACTAATGTGGAGATATCAGAGTTGTCTCCGGTGCCAGAGTTGTTCCAGGCGTTAGTTTCTCTTTCAACTAATAGATCTGTATTTCGAGCGTTGAGTCTTTCATTGGTTTCCTGTAAGGCCTTAACTCTGGTCCTAAGGTTTGAGACCTCATTTAATAACATATTGTTTTCGTGAAACATATCATTAATTTTTTCATTTCCGTCGGTGTCTATCAGTCTCTTTCCCTGTTTATACTCTTGGAGTTCAATCTGTAACTGTTGTATTTCTCTTCTGAGGGCTGTTATAGTTTGACTCGACTTGTCCTGATTGGCAGTCACTCTATTCTTTATATTTTTGGCTCTGTTGGCGTAGCGCAGGGTATTTAACGTCTCCATAAAATCCTTTGAGACAAACAAAAATATTTATTCAAATTTGTCCTCCTTTTCAATGAAAGCTTTTCAATCAAACAGTCATTCATTGTTTTAAATGAAAGACTATTTATTCTTCAATAATAATAATCTAAAAACTATTAAAAGACTAAAATTTAAAAAAACCCAAAACTATTCGACTGTAAAAACATTTTTGATAAGAAAAGCACAGAATAATAGGCAACGAATTTTAAAACTGAAAATCGATTGAATCTAAATTTGGTGAAATAATTGAGAAATGCTTTCAACCGATAAAAACATTTCAATTATTGCGTAATCGCTGACCATTTGTGGCCATAAAGTGCTTATAAAAGATAATAGCAAATGACTCACTCTATCACTAGGACTGACACAAGCGATCATTAGTGTCATACTGTTGCCACCCAACGAATCCTGAAG
>JAQFZI010000067.1:0-27763 GCA_034695605.1 Eupelops occultus | reverse complement strand
TTTATTCAAACCTTTCAGTAGTTATGATTGAAAGACTTGGAGTTGTCATTGAATAAGAAAATACACCAAAAAGTGTTGTAATACTAAAAGTATTTCATTTGAGCGGAATTTTTAATACAATTATTTAAACAATTATTTTAAATAATTGATTGAATATTGATTTGAAAGTTTTTAAAATCAATTTTTTTACACTAATTAGTCGTTGAACTGATTTAAACTAAGAGTAAAATTATTATTAAACCATTAGATATAATTGTAATTACAAATAATGCAATTATTATTAAATCTTTTCTTCTTTGGTTTAAAATTTGCTTTTAGGCTAAATCTGATAGAGTTTTGGATTTATAAGTCTTCGACAGAAGAAAAAAGAAGGCAAAGAATTTATTTATTTATTTTTCAACTTTACCAGAGCCTAAGAACTAGAAATAATTGCTTATAAGCAATACCTCAAGTTTGCCATTTTTTAAAAGCATTTTTCAGCCTTTTTTACAGAGACTTTATATAAGAGAAAAATGTCAGACATAAGAGTCATAAGAGAGCGAAAAGAAGGCAAACAACAAAAAAGTGTTGTATTTTAATGAACACTAACTCTGACTATACTTTAGTTTTGAGATGCAATTAATGAATGTATCGAAAGAGTAAAAATTTTTATCATAATTTACTTAATCGATACCAAACTTATTCTAAAATAGAAAAACAAGTAATAAAAAGGGGGTTTGAAGAGAGAAAAAATTGTTTTCACACAGTTATTAAAATTGATTTAATGTTCAAGCATAGTTTAGCTCCATAAATAATAAACTATTCTTATAATTATTAATTTAGTTATAATAAGAGATTTATAAGAGTTTGAAGATATGGTCAAAAAATTGATCGCTAATTGGTTGAGAATGGAGTCAAGTGTTGGACTCAAATTTGCATATATTTTGCATGTATTTTGCATTATTAACTAAATGCTAATTATGTTATTAATCCACTATAGAAAATATAAAAAAAACCCAGATTATTGGGCGTTAAAACACGAGTTTTTGTATTTTCTTATTGTTTTCCTCGACTCGTATTATAAGTCTTTTAAATACTTAAAATTCTGTAATTAATTGTGTTTTTAATTTTTTTAGTGCCGATTAGAGGCAGTGATCTGTAGACTAGTGAACCACTCCCTTGAAAAGAGGACAGGAGTTAATAAGTTGAGTAAGCTGACATATTTTGCTCATCCCTTCAATTGTTACAAATTGTAGAAAACAAGGGTTTCGTGTGTTTGCATTACTACAACAAAATGTCTATTATTTAAAACGAAAATTATTGTTATTATTATTGTTATTGTTATGAATAATAAGCGAATGTCTGAACCCAAACGTTGTTAAAGATGTTGTTTAACGCACAGAATTGTAAATACAAATTATAATAGTCTTTGTGTTTGGCTCTGACTTTCATAACTTAATTTTATATTACATTTGGATCCCATTCCTATCATTCCAATGCTATTCCTCTCTTCCCATCTGTAGTCGTAAATCAGATGAATATATGTTTAAAATTTGTATATAAAGGGAATATAACAGTAGAGCTAATAAACAATTGCTATAACCAGAGCTCTTTTATCTGTGAGTTTCGGCATTTAGTACTCATAGCACATCTCTTTTCTTTTCTCCAGTGCCTCCTCTCCCGAAACCCTCTCCAAAAGTCTATTCTGTTTAACTACTTATTGCATTGATATCCCAGAATCTTGAAGGCATTCAATGTCTGGGCTGTGTGTCTATGAGCACAAACCTGTGCCAAAGCTTAGATCCGAAGCTGTGAGTATTGAGACGGCGGATGTTTAGCTATTGGCTGAAGAACTGCTCAGGCATTAGATCATTGTCTTTACACAATGAAAACATTGTATTATTGCAAACAAATGCCAACACAACTCATATAACAAACTATAACTATATAAGCATTTTTCCGACTCATATGACGCCTCCAATAGACATATGGATTCAATTGACGGTAAAAGAAGAAAAAGAACAAAACCCAGAATGGAAGAGTGGCATAGAAAGGGGTGGAATAGAAAGCCAATAGTCAACATAATGTTGTAATATAGCGTTTTGTTTCGCTTCAAACATCCAAGACTTATGTCTATTACTATTATTATTATTAGTGTTTTTGAAGAGAATGTGTTTTCTCTTTGGTTTTCAATTGCAAACACAATATTAGAGAAAAGACTTTGAGTCGTTTCGCGTGAATCACATCAGTTAAACAACAGAAGAAAAGGATTATCACTGCCTTGAAATGTGTTTTCACTTGTTGTTGGTCTCAGTTTACAATAGAGGATAGTTTGCCTTAAATTACAGGCCATATGTGTTTCTCTTATTCTGGTTTTTGCTGTAAAAACTTATAACCAGAATATAAGTGAATTTATTGTTCTTCAAAACAGAGAAATTACTCTCTTTTTAGTTATTCTTTGTTTATCTGATCTTAGAGTTTGAGTGAAACTAATTGAATGGTAAGTATCGATAAGAAATGGTAACCAATTCTGTGATGAATAATAACAAAACAATTTTAATTGAAATTTTTGGGACAAAAAGTTTACGAAAATAAACTGAAATTCTCTCTCTTTTCTCTCAATTGATTGATTTGTTCGTAATTTATATTCATTTGAAATATTTTACTTTTTTTTGTCTCTGGAAAACACTGTAGGACTGCACACACATGTCTTGCCATTCAATACAGTGCTGTGCAATGAAGGAGTGATAAATGTTTGGCCTCCAAAAGAAATAAGAATTAAAAAACGGCATAATTTGCAAAACACTCCCAAAACAAAGTGAATTACTGAAGAAAAAGTACTAAAAATCTATTATTCTTAACGAAAATAATACAAAATAATAAATATTTTCCTAAAAAATTTATTATAAATTATTTCCTGAGAGAGAGACTCAGTCAGAGACCGATTGTAAATAATATCTGGATTTGGAGAATGTTTTACATATCCTTTTTAGGAGTAGACCATTCACTGCATAAAATGCTAACTACCAGTCCTCAAAACAATCATATGGCGATGAGTTATGGCTTTAGGAGGAAATACTGTTCACAATTGTGACAATTGGTTTTCATATTTTTCTTCTTTAGTTGGCTTTTGAAGTGAAGTGCATTAACTGTTAAACACATAAAGAGCTAACGAGTAATACATTTTAAAGACACCGAAAATGGTTTCTAAATATAGATATAAAGATTGCAAAAAAGATTTACTCAAATGATACCATTTTTTACTCAAACAAATGTTATAATTTTTAAACGAAGAGAGAGAGAGAGAGAGAGAGAGAGAGAGAGAGAGAGAGCGAGAGAGAGAGAGAGAGAGAGAGAGAGAGAGAGAGAGAGAGAGAGAGAGAGAGAGAGAGAGAGAGAGAGAGACTATTATTCAGAAACCTAGGAGTAGTGGAGACCTTAATAATTGAGTTGAAAATAGGAGGAAGAGCTGTAAAGTGCAAAGAATAAGTCAAAGCATGATAGATAGGAGAGTCAAGAGTCGAGTGAATCCGAGAAAAAGGGATGTAATGAGACGTTAGGCAACGAGTAATCGGGTGTTTGACTGACAAAATTAATTGGACTAAAGCCTGAGTAAAGTCGTTTGTGTTTAGCTATTTGGGCCAAATCTCACCGCTAACTATACCGTAAAAACTACTACAATATCACAACTAATTGAAGAGAAGACTATCACTTCCTTCTTCTTAAGTAATGGATTTGAAGGCATTTTTCGTGTCAATAATAGATATACTATTCATTAGACATTTTGAATACCAGTGCGCACTCGGATTACTACAAACCGGGTGTGGAAGGAGTGGAGCAGAAAATAGGAGATGAGAGTCAAGACTAAAATTTGTATCTTTTCTTATCCCCGAATAAATTATCTGTGAAATAGTGGTTCAAATAGTAATTTAAATTTTCTCTCTTTTATTATTCTTGTTGTTGTGTAAAATTGAATATTCAATACCTGGTTGCAAATGTCAATGAATTTTGAACAGTAACTTAAAGAAATCAATTCTGTTTTCTTGAGGCACTTCTCATTCAATTTCTATGTAATCTTAATATTAATAAAAAGTAAGAGATTTTAAAATTCACTCATATTTTATAAGTTTGGCCAAAGAATTAATAACACTTTTCGGGCAGAAAATTGATTAATAGCTGAGACCATTAAATGGTGATTACGATTGTATCTCAAATCAGAGTCGTTTAAAACGTTTCAAAGAAATTAGTTGAAAGAAAAAATCAATTTTCGAGAACTACTTTATCATAAGAGACGGATTGATTCAATAAATGGCAGAGAATAGAGGGCTCAGAATAAACAGTTAGAAAAATATTCAACAATTTGACCATAAATTAAAATTGACGTCAGGTTTATTAAATTCAAGAAAAATTGTTTGAGAATTAATCAAAAAAAATTATGTTTTGATTAAAATTTACTGAATTTCAAATTAATTTCAAATTTCAAAATACATTTCTCAACAATTTATAGATTTTTTTATTCGATCAAAAATCGAGATTTTAATGTTTTAAAAATTATTACCATAGGCTCAAACAGGGCAAAGAAATCACCAATCTACTTTTTAAATTAAAAATTACATAATACTAATGTTTATTATACATTGAATGTCTATTAAGGCCAATAAAAACTCCACTATACATAGGATAGATAGGATACTATAAAAATAATATCTGACCTTAAATACAAACTTTCGTTCTGACAATAAAATAGTGATAAATATGTTTCTGTTGTTATTATTATTCTTCAGATTCTTCCCAACAAAATGAATGATAATAAGTCTGCAGCAAAAAAAATTATACAGTGTACTAGCTAGAATAGTGAATAAAACAGTTCGAGATCACCGACTATTACATAAGTATTGAATATCAATAACAAATGGAAAAATTTTCTCATCCATTAAGTTATGTATAACTCATTATTACTATTATTAGTTCCCAATAATTGGATTGAAATACAATTTAGAGCCAACAAAACAGAATAAAAACAAAAGAACATTAAAATCCCAGGTCTTCCCAGAATAATACAGTCGAACACCTTGATTATGATCTAAAACTAATGTATTTTTAATTGAATCTACTATTGATTCAAACACCTATAAAATAGAGGACAATATTTTGCAAGTTGCAAAACGGGTTTGACTGTACTTTAGTTTTTACAATAGTTTTAATACTTTTCTTCTCTTTTCTTTTGAATAAGAAATGCGAACAAAAAAGCCAATCATTAAATAGTGTGTATATGTGTTGAGTACAGGTTTTCCTTATTGCCTAAACCACAATATAAGCCAATTATTGTCAATAGTGTTATATACAATTGAAAGGCACACCACTCCATCCAAGCGCTCAATCGCGCCCTTTATTGTTGGGAAACATAACTCTTAACATGCGATCCAACAGAGAAGAGGAGAGGGATATTAGAAAAGAAAGCATAGGATAAAGAGGTCTTAACATTTCCTGGAACCGATTCACGCAATTCTGTTCTCTTTTAAAAATACTATCAGAAACTGAAACAAAATGTTTTATTTGTTTCAGAAAAAGATTACTTTCAGTGAAAATCCAGTGCAAAGAATGACGACTGGAGTTAGCGCTCAAATAAGTGCCAGAATTAGTATTCAGTAAAAACCAGAAAATCTATTTTTAAATCCAATTAAATTAGAAACAAATGTCTAAATCTCAATGACTTATATATAAATATAATGAATATTATTATTATATTTATTAGTATTGAAGTATTGAAACATTTTTTCCTCATTAATACCGAAATTAAATCAAATAAAATGAGAATTGCATTCAATTATGGAAAATATCGATTAATTTATATCCCATTGCCTTTAACTCCCCTTTAATTTCGAGATTAATTTGATTTCTACTTCTTTTGATCGCTGATAGAAAACTGGAATTCAATTATTGGCTGAATATTATTGCCAAGATTATTATTAATATATCCTCTATTATATATCATTCATGAGTAGAGATTTTCATCCAAAGTGTAATTTTTTATTCTTGCAAAAAATTTAGGTTCTCTTACATTTGTCTGTCGATCAGTGGAAAAAATTGAATAATTAATGACTTAAAAGATGAGTTTAGAAGTGAAAAATGCAAAAATCGATTCATGTTTTTAAAGGAGCGAACATCGGAACCAAAAACATCACTTCTTTGAAGAAAAAGGAGCGAAGAAAAAAAATTATACCAAATTTATTGTGATTTTTCAAAATTGGATATTAGAGGAGGAAATGCGGCGAAAATTTATTTTGACTTTTGATACTAATCACTGATTTGATAACAAATCACTTCAAATATATATATAATATAAATACTTATATTTTTAAATTCTATTTATTCCTATGACTATCAGTAGAGACATAAAGAAATTATATTTTCTTAAAAACCTTTAGTTCAGAATTAGTGTAGTTTTTGGCACTTATTTAGGGGAAGGCATTGGCACTCGGCGTCTGTGCTCTTCCGAATCATTCGGGGCATCAAATAATTTAGTGCCAAAATGTGATTTTCGACACTAATAAGTTGTCAAATCTTAAAATATTTATTATTTAAATACAGAAGAAGTACCCGAAAACTGTTTTAAATGCAAATTGTCTTAAATGAATAATTTTGTAATTTTTCGAATTAATTTTAGCGAAAAACAAGACTTAATTCTGAATTTTCATTATTATTGCCATTAATCTGCGGAAAAAAAGTGTTGAATTATTGAATTAATTCACTTTATTATTGGTTATTAGTATTATTACTTGATTTGGAAATATTTTTGAATCCCTTATCACTTAAACCATCGCTTATTTAACCAAAATATTAACGAATAACTTCTTTTTTGAAAAAATTAGTACAAATCCTTGATATAAATCTATATTCAAATTCATAATAATTTGATTTTTGTTTGGCATTAATAAGTTTACTCATTAAAAAATGATTTTTATTGAATTAAACGACATTTTAATTCACGACATTTCTCTTGACTTTTAATTATTATTGAATTATTGAAATGAATAATTAAAAAGAGGAAAACCATAAATATTTAATAAACCAATAAATGGATAAAAATTAGCCCAAAAACAGACGAAAAGCATAGGAAAGACAACTGTTTTCATGAAGTGATTTAAATATTAATCTTAATAAAAATCATGACATTTGATATGAGGCTGCGATTAATGTATAATTAACTGAACATAACTTTACCAGAGCTCTAATTATTTGGCAAATATTCGCCAATTCCTACAATTTTTATTTACAAGAGGAGGGCTTTCCATCAAATTCAATGTCAGAAATGCAATATTCTGTGCAGACAGTAGTCAAAAGTCAAAAATAATATTTAACTTAAACGTTATGACGAGTGAAGACAGAGAAATAAATATCAAAAATATATTAAAATATCATTTCAAAGGAAATTTGAGCTCAGAATAAGACAACAGTAGTCAATATTGAAGGAAACATTGGCATCGATTGGTAAACATAATTAAGGCCTAATGTGAAACTCACGAAAACTACTTGTGAGGCATACCATTCAGAGAAGGACTCGGGTTTTGTTTCCAGGAGGAGATCAGTCCCACAGATAATAGGAGTTTAGAAACAATAAGACGAGTGAAGGGAAAGACTATTTCTATGTTTTGTTTTTGCTTTTTTTATTGTTTTAATGCATCATTGATTGCATTTATATTATTATTATTATTATTACTTTTCGTTGAATTCAAATTAGACTCAAAACCAATGTTAAGGATAACAACGTCTTTAAGTCTAAAAACATATACTGAGGGCACAAATCAAATACTGATGAGATAAATGAAGTTGTCTTTCAGTTCTCTGACCAAACCTCTTATTGCTCTCTCTCTCTCTCTCTCTCTCTCTCTCTCTCTCTCTCTCTCTCTCTCTCTCATCATTTTGAAGTTTTATTTGTGTCCTAACCTATACCCAAACCTTAATTTAGATAATAGTCACTTGTCTTAGAGGACAGGTATGTGTTTGTGGTTCGACGTCTCGACATCGACAACAAAAAAAGCCAATTCCTGGCAATAAATTTGAAATCGTAGTACACTTTGCGGTAATTTCTCTATAATTTATTGTTTCTTATATTTGTTTCTTTGCAAAACTAATCACTAATTTGTATCTCTCTTTTGGTCTTTTTTACGCTCATTATAACTATAATTAAGTAAATTTAAACTAAGAATTCAATACTATTTGAGATTTGGTTTTTCAAATGAAAATTTTATTACTATTTTGTGGAACAGAAGACACAGAATTAAGTTATAAAACTAAAGCAAAATTTAGGACAAGTGATGACATTATTCCAGTATTTTTGTCACTCAGTGTTCATATGATAAATGAATAAAAACAATTTTTTGTCTCAAAAAATGCTGTGAAATAACCTTTTTGTCTCTGATTTGAATTCGGAAAAAATGTTTTATTTTTAAATTCAAAAAATGTATATAATATTTGAATTCTTTTCTGTACTAAAGAAATATGTCTTTCTCTAAACCAAAACGTTTTATACTATTTCTCACTCTTTTATTTCTGAAGCAATAAATTTTGAAAAGTCTTTAAATTAAACTTAATTTATTGAAAAGTCTTTTTTCGAAATAAAAATTTAAACAAAAACTAAAAGAAGAGATTTTTATATAATATTCTCAGAGAGAGAAAGAGAGGAAAGAGAGAGAGAGAGAGAGAGAGAGAGAGAGAGAGAGAGAGAGAGAGAGAGATTTGGATTTATAGCAAAATTATTCAAAACTCGATGAATCAAATTTAACGCAGAATTCTCTGAGAAATTCAATCGGAATAAGATTTATAGCCATTGTTTGATTTATAGTCTCAAACAATTGAGTTTTAAAGCATTTTTAAATGTATTTCTTTTTTCTCTCTCCCTTTCCCTCTCTTTCTGTGCAGAATATTCCCCAACAGAAGGGATGATAGAAATTAAACTCAATTTTTCCTTAATTTCATTCATGCCTTTCAACTGGTTCTCAATCAAGAGATCAGTGATTAGTAGAAAGGCATTAAATGGATGACAAGAGCACAGGGAAATGGGAGTGTAAGTGAGAGTCCAAGAGTTTTAATTATAAAAGAGGCCATAATTTACTAATTTATAGCAAGAAAAATTGTATCCAATTTGGTTCTGCTACTAGCCCAGTCTCTTTTAATGTGAACATAAGAGAGAGGACACTCCTCTTGAATGATGACTAAACCACTAATTACTTTAATGAGAATATCAATCCTTATAATAAAGTGAACTAATAGTACGTCTATATTAAAAGTGGTCTATTTTTAAGTTTATTATGCAATTAAGTGAAAACCGTATCACTTGTTGAGCCTCTCTTTTGTTGGGGACATGGATTGGATTTGAGAACAAAGTCTACTTTGAATAACCCAACGAATATGTACTCAGAATAATGTCTCTGAGAAAGTAGTGGTGGAGACGACTCCGAAAAGACTATTACGAAAAGATATTATTTGCATTTGTATTGAAGGCGTGTTTGGGACAGTCCTGTGTTGTTGTGTAGTGCACAGGAATGCATTGACATTTGCACTGTTATGTTCAGATACGGCAATAATGGCCACCAAAAGTGTCTCTAAATGTCTTGCATTTTCTTAAGTCAAAAGAAGAATGAATGCCAACCATATGTGGGAGGCTTTTGTCGCTCAAAAACAATTAATGGCGTTATTTGAGTCCGTGAGAAGCAGTGGGCGACTGAACACTACCATAACTACTACCATAAGCTAAGGAGTCAGTGTAGGCATCACTGGAACAACAGCTAAGATATCTGTTTTGTGAGAGGACTCGACTTTTGAAAACATAATGCTCTGCCAAAAGTCGTCATACATTCGGGGCTTTTTGTCTTTTAAGGCCACAAAACATTGGGGCGAAGAAAATGGATTAGAACTTAGACAGAGAGGAGAACTGATCAGAATCATTGGCACAGACACTAAACACTCATATAAATATACAGTCAGCCCTCATTAGTGAAGTCCTGTCCGATATTTGTGCCGATAATGTCGTCAATAATGCAAATATTGTTTTCAAAATTAATTGTAAGAAAATTTTTAAACAACTATTTAAGTCAAAACACAAATTGCAAGACAACTATTAGAGGAAATCCTTACAGAAAACAGATCCTTATTTTCCTAATTAATATCAACACTCAATTAATTAATGTTTAAAATCATATTAAACTCGTATTGGTTTCCAATCAATTTTGATCTTTCAATGAAATTAATTTAATTAATAATCTTATCTATCAATCAAATCAATTAAATAGGAATAAAGAGAAAAAAAATTTCAAGTAAATAGGATTTGACAAAAATGCACAGTTGTATGACTTAAACAATCGGGTGTTCTATTGGAATGTGAGCCACATTCTCATCACTGAACGGCTTTTTGAGGCCCGGATTTCAAGTAAAAACGTGTTGAACACTGAGAGCTTAGCGAATAGTCTTAGACTAGAGGACAGACCACATAATATTCTGGCACAAAAACAAAGACATTCAACAGAGAGTTGGCTGAAAGGTTATGCGCTAATGAAATGCATTTTTAGCCCATTATATACCATATGCTGGAAAAGAGAAATGCTTTTAAAGCAGTCCTAATCTGAGGGCGAAAAAGACACTGAGCGAAAAAACAGGAGCGCCGATGACATTAAACAGCATTTATATCATCTTTTCTTTTAGAAAAACAGTGGAATGCCTTTTGAAATGCAGTGCAAAGACTAAAATGTATTTTCAATTCTTTGAGAAAAATTAAAACAAATGATGTCTTTGTCTTAAATTAATGTAAAGCAATGACTAAAGGCATTAGTCATTCATTACTTGGAATTTTTGTGGCTCTGGTGTTGGCTTTTGAGATATTGTTCGCTGATTTCATAAAAAACTCATGAGTTTTGTGTGTGTTTTCTTATCAATAGTTTTTTTTGATTCTGTGTTTTGAACAGAATATACTAAAAATTATCAAATTTTTATGAAACAAATATTGAGATAAAACATTGAGACAAATAAGAAGAAAAGCCTAATCACTAACAACAATGTCATTCATTGTTCTGTGCAGTCATCGCAATCAGAGGAACAGTCATTTTTAAGGCTCCAAACAAATTATATTAAAAATTAAATATACTTTTTTAGGTCCCAAATGTTAGTACAAAAATCACGCGGAAGTAAAGTGACTGTAGGGGCGGAGGAGGGCTTTCAGACACAGACCAAGATAACAGACAGTGACAAGGAAGAATAGTCACTGCATTACATAACTGAGATTGTGTGCTGAGCTCTGACAACACATTTGGTAACGCATTATAACTGATTGTCTGACTCGTCAACTATTGAGAGGAAAGATATAGAGTATTGCAAAATCTCAATGAAAAATGTGTGTCTCTCTTAATACTGATATTATATTTCATTTTCTCACCAAAAAAATCATAAGAAGAGAAGAAAAAGAGAAAAAATAGATTAAACGCGTCTCTCGTTTAATATAACGAATATATTTCTGTCCAAATGAATGGCTCTGTTTGTCGTTTCAATAGAGACATGAAGTTTGTTGTCTTAAAGTCTAAAAAATAGTATCGAGCGCTCAGAATATTAGTTTTGTTTGTATATTGGGCTCTGATTTTCTCCTCTTTTTCTCTCATCTCATCTCTCAATAAGTTTTTTCTTACGCCAAACATTTTTTGGTAGACATTCACCAAAATATACGATAAGATTAATTAAATATTCCGTATATGAGAAGACCGGGAGAATACTGTTTCCAGCCTTAAAACACAGAATAAGTTGTGTTTTTTCAATAGACGCGCATTCAATGAATCAGATTTTGAGTCAACAGAAGAATATATTTTTTCATTTAGAGCTAATCAATCATTAAATTTAATTAAATTATATCTTAAGGAGAACTACAGTTCCTCTTAGAGAAGGAGAACACTGGATGAGTGAGCCAGCCTTTAAAGAAAACAAAACCCGAGTTGACTATAAGCCAGTGCTCTGTCTTTTTTGCATATTAAGTACTCGGGAACTGAGACACAAAAATTTAATTATTTTTCTACTCTCAACATATTCTGTGCATAAAAAGCGTACTCTGTTTGACATCACCGGTAAAGATGTCGAAAGACTAAAGAATTGCTAATTTAAGAGATGTTTTTCACTGTTTTGCACAGAATATATGCACAGAACAAGCAATACATTAGAATTAATTCTTCAAATCCTTTTGAATAATTTCAACTGATTTTCAATGTGTTTGAGTCACACAATGAGTGAAAAATCAAATGCAGATCGCATTTAGAAGAATAGGCTGAGCGAAGCCCAATGAGCGAAACCTCATGCAGAGTACGCCGATTGTGCCCAACCAGACATCTATTCAACAGAATATCTGTTTTGGGCACAACATATGACATGAGTGAAAGGCTGTGGTTATTGTCTTACAATTTGATTGAAAACTCATTCAATACTTTTGGGCGAAAAGTCGTGAACTGATCACAAAAATATTGTATTCAAACTAAAAGTGTTTGGCAAACAATAATAGCAGTGTAGTTGTAATGTTCCTCAAGTTTAATACCCGTGCAATCATAAAAAGTTGCATAAAAGCAATAAAATTATTCTTAAAACAAATTTTTTGATGAAAAAATAGGAAAATTTTAAACAGAAATAAGTGGTTTTCGATAAGAAAATAGTAAAAGACTTACAATTAGTCAGTATTTTGTTATTCCACTCGTGATTTTGGATAATGTTTTGACACAAAAACAATCACATGAGTATAATAAACAACAAGTTCTGTTGCCTCAGCGCTTCCACAGCACAAACTGATCCGGCAGCTAATCGACAAGAAGAGCAGAGCATAACAGAGTCTGCCCTGTCTAACGCGTCAACCACCGGCTCAGCCAATAACAAGGCCGGAGCTAAGAGTTAGAGCGCACTCTTACACAATACTTCATTACCATTGTTGTGAGGATTGTTGTGCCGCCTATTATAGGGCGGCCCACAATCCACACAACAATTGCGATCTGATTGATGCCAAAAAGTACTGATGCTATCAGTCTTTACCACTACTTCTCTTTCTTAAACATTTGATAGTTTTGAGGCTTTCAGTAATTTTTTTAATAAATATTTTAATTCTTTGGCGACAAAAATGATTTTTTTTCGATAAATTTTTTTATGAGTTTTACTTTCATTTCAATCGAATGAATGATATCTTAAATCAATTTCAAACAGAGATGTTTGTGCAACACATCAAGTGCTCAATGGTTTTAACATTTTTTGTGTATTGGAAAGGGTATACCCCTAATGGGACCACATTATGAATGTTAAAATCAGGTCAAGTTTTACAAATAGTTTGAAAATATCAACTTTAAAAACATTGCGGTTAAGTCTAACCTTAAGGGTTTGTGGTAAGACTGACCCATCCCTAAAACTCGTCAATGAAATATTTATAAATTTCAATTCCGGTATTGTTGATTGAAGTTGATTTACCAAAGAACCCTTCCCTTGACATTCCCGATAACACACAAATAAACATTTATTTTAATCGATAATCGATTAATAGTATATAAAATGATTCTGTTTATTGATTAAGTTATACCAAGCTAATAATTCACTGAAATAAAACAGTGATTGAACACTCAAGCGAAGAGGTTGGACATCAATGAAAGATAAGATTAATTTAAACTTAAAAGTCCTGAAAAAGTCATCAAAAATTAATTAAAAATTTTTAAAATTAATTTATTGACAAAACTATGTAAACAATTTCTTATATGATTTACGTATTTAAGAATTCCTACAAATATTTTCTTATTGGTACCATGCTCAACTGCTCAACTGCTCAAATGTTCATAATCTTTTCCTACAAAATTACATCTCAACTAAAGTTTATGTATTTTCCACAAAAATTTAGGAAATTTATTATTTTTCTCACTTAAGGTCCGGACCCAAAAAAATGGGAATTTTTTCCTTATACAGTGTAATGAATATTTGTTGATGTAATACACTGTCCCATTGGTTGCATAATAGCTCCTCCCCTATATCCAACTGTATTTAACCCAAAGTTTCACTGCTTTTGAGAGTTTTTTTTAGATCTTTTTCTTGTCTTTTGAGTCTTGTCTTAGTTTTATCTTAAGTTGAGTCATGAACTCAGAGTCTAACAAAACAGTTGATGTGATTCTTGTTAAGAATCAAGTAATGTATTATAAGTTTGATCCAAGCAGTGATTCTTAAGTTTAATGGTTAGATCCGCTGTCAGCTATCTTAAACTATTGTAAATTAATTGTCTTAATTCTAAATAAAAACCTTCCTTTCCTTTCAATTGTGTGTTTTAATCAATTAATAATAATATCAAACCATCTGAGCGCTAAGAAGACCTGGAAAGAGCGGTCGCATCTTCAACCGAAGGTGCCCTTTCAGGCACCTATCCCAAGGATAGGTAAGTATATAATGTATGTATAGACCTAAAACGCTTGATATTCTCTATGCAATAATCTACTACACTGTACTTAACTAAAATAAATTTACAAAAAAAGATGAAATTAAGATACGATAGAAAAGTACATAAAAGCCCTCAAAGCAATTGTCTGACGTCTGGACAGCACTGTGTATAACAATTTATTTGATCGCGTATTACGCAATGGCAGAGATGGCCAAGGTCGGTCGGTTAATGTCAATTAAGGAGGGAATGACGGCTTTTCTCATTAGAGTTAGTGATTCGAGTGGGGATTCAATAAAAGTATATGGAGTATATATGCACAGCATATTTACTGCGCTAACCTCTCTTCAATCTGACAACTTGTTCTGGAAATGATTAAATAAGGACTGAACTTGGTGTTAAATTTGAAGAGTTTCCTAACTAACTCAATCAATCAATGAGCAATAGAATCGAGTGAAATTCATTTCATGTTATGACCACTTTTGTTCGAGTGTTACCCAAATCTCTGGGGAAGATCAGTGGATGAATGTCCCCCTTGGCCATCATTGCATGTATAAATCTGACAGCAATTCTGCAACTAATCCAAAGTAAGAGAAATATTATTTTAAAATAACAGACGATAAGACAATTTTTGGGATTTTTTCCCTTAAAATAATTAATTGCATTGAATTGAGTAAAGAGAGGTTAGAAATACCTAAAGAAAAGGACAGACCTTTTGGCATAAAGTCTCAACTGTTAATAGCTAAAGATTCCTAGTTTTGAGGTCTGTCCTCTGCCACAGAGAGAGAGAATGCAATTTGAATTTTAGATAGACTTTAACGACAACAACAGGTAAGTGAGCCATAAAATTATTATTTAAAGTTATATTCGCACAGCATTTGTAGGAATAGCTCTCCAAACAAAATACTGTTTGTGTTGAAAATTTAGTGTTTAGTTATAAAATATGAGACCAGACTTTAGCAAAGGCTGAAATTTTGAAAATTTATTTATTATAATTTCTCTTTATATGTTTTGTGAACCCCCACTAAGTTTTAATACCGATATGTTGTGCCCATCAAACTATATATTGATATTATATTTAAACATTTGAGTCAATGAGTCGTTGCAATCATTATATTATAATATATGAGACAAATATAATAATCTCTCTCTCTCTCCTCCCTCTCCCTTCCTCTCTCTCTTTCTCCCTCTCCAGCCATTCAGTACTTGTATAACAAATAGTCCTTATATTCAATATAAAGCATAACGACTGAAATGTTATGTAACTTATTATTGCAATATTCTGGTCGTCCCTCTCGTCTCTCATCTATTATTCTCGAGGCTCTCAACTCATCACAACTTTATTTTACGACTCAATCATAATAATAATAAAAATGCAAAAAACAATAATAGTTGTGCTCACAGTGAGTCTGTGCTCATCATATACATAATCAGTGTTGCCTTTATTGTCCACAACTCAAAGCAAAACCAACAAATGCCATAATAATAAGCCCATAGCATATGAATTGATTAACAGAGAGAGCAGAGCACAGAATAAAAATTATAATACATTTTTGGCCCCTAAAAGGTAATATTTTATTGACAGAAAAGAAGAGAAAAATTGAATAAAAATTTATGTGAGAAGAAACTAAACACTCCTAAATAGTTTGATTGCTCAAACAAAACAAAAACTCATCTTTTTCAATTTCTTATTCTTCATATTATATTTATAAGCGTTTGAATAACTAATCAAAAACTATAGATCAGAGCAAAGTTTGGAGACAAATGGTTTACAAATCTATGGTTTGAATTAATTATTTTCTTACAGACAGAGAAAAAGTTTAATTATAATAAAGAATAAGTTATTCTCTCATTCCTTGAATTTTGAATTTTAGTTACAATTCTTGAGTGCAGTAATTAATATAAAAATAAACAGCAATTTGTTCGCATTTTTTTACTGTCTGTGCTTCAGAACTGAATACAAAAATAGAGATAACAACCGATAAAGAGATGCATAAAATTTGATTAAAAATAAAAAACAACATTTTATCTGATATTTAGTGTCTCTTTTGCCTACATTTTAATGCGATGTTCGCTATCTCTACACAGATATGTGTAATTGTGATGCGGTTGTGATGTGCTCTACTCTGACATTGCTCTCGGAGGAAGGGGAGAGAGAGAGAGAGAGAGAGAGAGAGAGAGAGAGAGAGAGAGAGATTACATTCTCTAAAATATAATATGAATACATAAATGTTATTCTGTTATTATCTGAGGATATGGTTGTGCAGTTTTACTACAGTTTTTCAAAATGCTATGCAAATGATTTCCAGTGCGTGATGTTATGCCATACCATAGACAACATCTTTCCATTCTTTCTATTTATAAACTATCTTCTCTACAATATTCCCATTTTTTATGCTCTCCGTCAGTCTCTTCTCTATATAGACATTCACTCTATTAGTGTTGTATTTCTTTTATGTGTTGTATATAACTATGGAAATAAATATATAAATTGTTGTCTAAGTATTTATATGTAAATTTTATATCTTGTTCATACATTATATCTTTTCTCTCTGTTTTGTTGTATATTTTTTTGATGACTTCTTCGTTGACTTATACAACAAAATTGATGAACAAATAGTTTATTATCTCTATTATAGTCATAGATTGTGTTCGCATAATATACTAATATTTTATGTCTGATTATTGCCAGTCCTCAAACCCTCTATTCATTAGGTCTTTCTTTCTTCTTATGGACTCCAAACCAATCTTTTATTAATTGTCTGAGTATTTCATATCCATAACGGATGTTAACAACAAAATTCATATGACTTTCGCTAAATCGTAAATAAGACTCGTCTTTATATTATTTCCCAAATAATTTTTCCACTATTTTGGAGCCAAAAATTGATGGCCAAAGAGTCTAATCTGGAATTTTACTGTTAATGCATTATATAATTCTTTTGCGACCTCTTCATGAGGTCTAATCTCTTGAGGTCTGAAGAAAATTATAAGAAGTGACTGATATCTGACGTCTAAAATAATCCAATAATTTTCGTCTTCTATTTTATTACCAGAAGAATAAAGTAATAGATTTCGAGGAAAACTTATTTAGAAAATTGAACCCAAGAAGAGAAAAGTACTTTAAAGAGAGAAAGAGACCAAAAATCAAAACAATAAATTGCAATCTTATCGTCCAATGGGCACAAAAAAAAGTACTTTAAGTGAAAAGTCAAGTATTTTCTTTGCATTGGTTTTATAGACCAAAAATAAAGGTCTTTTCCCCTCAGAAGTCATAATAAAGTGTCGACTCTTTTCTCTTCAAACTGAGAGCAAAACCCTATTCTTGAAGATCAATATAATTATCTATAATAAGATATTTCACATTATTTGAGGCCAGATCTCGACGTGTCTTCGCATTTCTTACTCTCTTATAGACATATATAGAGTTCAACACAAAATGATTTCGATTATTCTTGGTTTTTGTCCACAAGAACTCATTATCATTACTATTATCTGAAAGACAAGCCCTTAGAGTGAACTCTTATCGACCGAGACTTGAATTTGAATGACATAATAAACTGTATATAAGAGACAATATATAAGTTAAAACTCAAACAAAAGACATTTTAAAATTGAATAAAACACCAAAAAACTGGATGAAAATCTTAAAGAACGGCTCCAATGCTCCCGATTTGGGAGAATTCATTGTAATATTAAATAAGATTTATTAGACATTTAGTTATTATGTAAAGCATAGCACAGAATAACTTAAGCCCCCAATGAAAAGATAGAGAATTAAAAGGAAAGAAAAACTGTTTGGGTGTTTTAGTGGTGGGCTTTTTCTTTCTTTCTCTGAACTCTGGATACCCATAAATATAAGCCCAGTCCTAAAATAGGACTCATTTCTTGACAATTAGCAGAATAATCGCTATTTTTTAAGTGAATTCAATGTTTTTTAAAAATTTTAAAATCGTTTCTCAGTTGGCGTTAATAGTATTGATGAAAACGATAACATTTAAAGAGTTATTTCTCTAATATTTCCTTCAAATAAATATAAATTTAATTTAATTCAGTATTTTCTTTAACTAATCACATGTTTTGAATATATTATCCATTATTTCAATTAACAAAAAAGCGTTTTTTTGCGAAACAAACAATTCATTAAAAATTTTCAATTGAAGTCATAAGAAGATAGTTTTGATAAGACGTTTAAATTCAAGGACAACCAACAGAACAAAAGTTATGAAATATAAATTTCCTTCTAATAAAGTCTTTATTTTAATTATGTTTAGCAGTAATTAGGCTTTCCTAAGAATTTGAGCCAAGATTGCACTCAAATAAAGTTAATTTCCTGAAAAAGTTTGACTAACTTTTAATCGGAAATTATTAAAATAAAATAAAAACAGTTTACTATAAATGGCGTTCACTTGTAATCACGAAAAAGCGTTGGTTTTTATGTGTGAATAGCTTAAAACATAAGGATAGTCAAGGGGTCAAGAAAAAGGTACTTATTTATTGAAGTTTTGAAAATTACCTTTGTGACATGAATCGATTTGAATGCTCTCTATTTCAATCGACCATTTACCCCTTGCCTGTGGCCTCCTAGCGTGGTTATCTCTGTTTTAACATAGATTTAAAATATATTTTAAGTAAAATATCACATATTTTTTTGTTCACAAAGAAATACATTTAATTTTGAGACTTCACTCGAATTTCTTGCGAAGAAAAGTAAATCATATTTGACTTTAAATATCTTTTACTATTAAAAGTGTCGTAATTTTTTTGTTGGGGCCGTCGATTAAAATCTTAAATTGAATTATAGGTCAAAGTCTATGAAATGCACACAAAATAGAGTGAAATGTATTTTTTCCGATGAAAATAATATTATTTATTTGAGACCAAAAACTATTTTTTTAAACTTAATTTCTCAGACATTTGAAGAGAAAGAAGAAGAAATCAAAATTATATTTTCGTCTGCGATATAATGAATAAAAACAAAACCAAAAAACAGATTCAAATGAAATGAAGAATAAATTAATCAAACCATTAGTCGTAGAGAAGAGACTATTAAAAGGTTAATAAAATTTCAAAAATATATATTATTTTATAATAGCTTTTCTCTTTGGCTAAAGAAATATATTGGAGAAGAGCACAGCATTTCTATGATTCTGGGCATGAATTTTGTCCAAATGAATATAAATCATAATTTTTTTCTGACTTTTGCTCTCAAATCTCTTTCTCCTCTCTTTTATAATCGTAAAAAACCAGAGAAATAAATACATTATAAATAAAAATATAACTTATATTCAATTGAATAGTATTTTCGGTAAAAAAAGTTTTTATTTGAGCCAAAAATTCCATTCTCTTGGATTCAAAAATTCTTATTATTCAAACAGCATGAGGTCAACCACAGCACTGATAGGACAGACATCAGAGCACAGGTGAGTTTGAGAGTCAGAAACACAGAGAAAGAGAAGTGAAAATAATTTTACTTTTTTCAACTGAATTGTGAATTAATACCAAAAGAATTGATAAAATATTTGAGTGGAGAGAGAGAGAGAGAGAGAGAGAGAGAGAGAGACAGAGAGAGAGAATGTGTGTATGAATGCAGTAACGCATAAGTTATTCAACTATTCTTGCAATCGAAAGGGCGTCCCCTTTGATAGTCTTTTTTGATTATGAGTGAGAGAATTCGATCGAAATGCAATGCATTTTCTCTGTTGTGATGTTATTCTTCATTTGCGTGACAGACAACAGAACAGGTCATCATTTGGATAAAATTTCACCAGGAGTAGACAGGGCAGTACATTTAAATCCCCCCTTAGTTTGAAAATTACTCTGAGTTTTGCGAAAAACTTGAACACAATGTCTGAATGTATAATAAAGTTAAAGAAAAAGTGAACCACAGTTTTTCCCCAACCTATTCCCTCTGAAAGAGGCCGAGCTGTTGACCCCTGCATTTTGCCATTACTTGACAATTGCATTACTGATAACGAGACTGAAGTAAAACTATTCGTTTGACTTTCAAACACATATCAGTTGACTTCTATTCTCTCTCGACTTTATCGATGGCTGTCTCCAAGACTCAAATTTTCAAATCAAAATAAATATATGCAAGGCACTGTCTAGACACTTCACCATTCATATTTGAACAACTATTGTCGGCTGTTTGATGAGACAAAACACAAATATAAACTATATAAAAAAAGTACAAGGGGAAAAGCTAAATATTGCAACCTTCAGGATAAAAATGGGATAAGAGTGTCAAGTTTCGAAGCCCTGGTAAAAAATTGGAAGTAAAAAAGTCTTCTTGGCAAAAGTCCAAAGTAGAATATTTATATAATCTATGGAAATGTGTGCTGCTTTACATTGCACAGCCGGTATTGAAGAGCCCAGTATCTCCGCATTGTGACCCAGTATCCTCAGGCATATTAACTTGTGAGATAAAGACCTTGCACTGTCTTATATAATAGGACATAACAAAGATAGGGCCAAAAAATTGGAAAACAAACAAATAAAGTGATTTATTTCTCTATTCTCCTACTTTTTTTTGAAACAATTATTATTCAATTGAATGAATAATTGAATGAATATTAAGTGGAAATTGTTTTAAAAATTTGAAAATTTGTTTCAAAAATATAATTCTTATTCTAGTTTTGAATTCACTGATAAAATCATTAGTTATTTAACCAAAATATGTGACAAAAATTCTAAACTATTTAAATTTCATTCATATTATTTGACATTATTTTAAACGACAGAATAAACAATAAGGTTTTGTATACAAATTGAGTTTAATTTTATTATTCAATTCATTCTTTTATTATATTTTGGTTTAAAATTTAGTTTTCTTGATATCAGTTTTGTATTTGAATTTTCAAATTTGTTCCGAAAATGCATTTTATTTGAATGAATAATAATATTTGAATATAAAAATAATGTGGAAACACATTAAGGTTTGACAAACTCTTATCATTCTGTGCACACATAGAACCGGTGCCATAATTGTTAGCCATTTCTCCCCTAATGTACTGAAACGAGTTTCAAACTGTTTTTTAAAATGTGATTTCAAAATAGTTTTAAACCTTTATTTCAATTGAAGAGTAAATAAAATTTACGAACAGATATTGTGCTCTAATATTCAGTACTGGCTATCGTTAGACAGAAGTCAAGAGTGAGAGGCACAGCATATATTTTAATTATGGGTAAAAATTCAAAAATTATATATTAATGATCGCTTGGGGTTCACTCATGTCATAAAATAATCATTTCTAGTCTTGAGAGTTCCAGTCCCAGTGCTCTTCACTTATGTTACGCAAAGAATACAAGAATCATAAGAATCTGATTTTTAATTAAAATCACCGATCGATTGATCCGATCCAATGAGAGGAACAGACAGTCGACGAGAAGAAAGACCTGATATAATGTGTATGTGAGTGCACTGGCAGTCAACACAACAACAAGAAAACGAAGAAATCCTAAAACATAGTAATTACGCGAACAGTTGTCTGATAACAAGCGAACGATGGGTTGGATTCTTGTCTTTTATCAAATCAGATACAGTTTTGTCACTTTTGACATCTCTTCTATCGTTTGACTTTTGCTTTCTCTTCGAATTATCGTTTAATCAAAACTAAAATTACATCAAAATATGTTTTTTGTTTAATATTTGAATTTTAAACCAAAAAATGTCTTTTTATTCTGTTTGGAAAAAACGAGACAAAAACAGTCTTCTTCTGAGGACAGGAAAGACTTTTTTGGGAAAACATATAATCATATCTCACTATACATTATAAACGATAAAAATGTTTTATGAATCTCTCTCTCTCTCTCTCTCTCTCTCTCTCTCTCTCTCTCTCTCTTGTTTTGAGTGGTGAGCCCTCCCTATCCCTCCCATGTGATCATTTTTAGTCCATCAACACTAATGTGGGTGCGAGTGAACCACATTTAGATTAAAACAGAATACATTTATTCTGTTCAGAGCACAAGAAATATCGTTTGTGTCAATGAAACACAAAACTGAGAAAAAGAAACCAAAATAAGAAACTTATCTCCAGTTTTGAGTATTTTTGAGTTGAATTTTATTATTATTATAATTATTGGACTCAAAATTGAAAATTACTTTTTGTTTGAATCAATTCATTCTTATCAGTGAATAAATGAATTAATGCATAAATTAATGAGAATTTTGATTTGCATTCAATTAAACTTCAATTCAATAATTATTATTTTGAAAATACGATAATTATTTGTCGAAACTGTAATATAAACGGCAATTGAAGAGAGAGAAAGAGAAGTAAAAACAAATGAAATTTTGATTAAAATTTAAATTTAGTCATTAAATAAAGAAGAATAAGAATTAATAACAAAAATAAGAATCAAAATATATTTTCAATCATTTCATGAAAGAGAACCAGAAATTCCTTAAACACCGGTATATTTAAGGAGCGATTGATAAACAGTACTCCAATTAATAGAGAAATCGGTCAAACCCTTCGATTAATGTGTTATATAAGAGCATTGAAATATTCTTGGGCTCCAATATCAGGTAAAAAAGCAATTTTATTTCATAGCGCGCCATTTGTCCGGTCCTTATCGTACATCCCATTAAAGAAATATTAGCGTAAATTATATAAATTTTGGGCGCATTTTGTTTGTTGTCATTTAAATCCAATATTTTATTATTATTTTTCTTCGATTAAAGAAATATTTGAATTAATTTTCGCCTCAAAACTACTGTATCTTTAATTTTGGGCTCAACTTCTAACTGAAAATGAGATGAAAGAACACATTATAGTAAACCAATGATTTTTCGCAACAAAAATAGCCTTTTTGTTGATTAAAAGTAATTAGAATTCAAAAACTATTTCGATGGCAAACACCGAACAAAAATAAAATAATGCCTTTTATTATTAGTACCACTAATTGATAATCAATTGAAACATTCCTTAAGTGTTACAGATATTTAAGCAATTTTTTCATATAAAATAGAAACAAATAATTACATATTTCCTATTGAGAGACAAAAACTAAGTAAATAATTGATAAGAATTGCAATTAATTTTAATACAATTTTTTCGATACGTTTCCATATCATCGCTGCTTAAGAACGGGAAGTATTTTAACGATAAAAATAAAGATTTATTTATTGTGTGAATCGAATTCTCGTTATTATTATTATTTGAATAAATTATTAAACTTTAGATTAAATATCAGATAATTTTTTAGTTAAAACATATCTGACTGCATATGAAAGTCATGTCGCTGTCAGAGGTGTTCAGGGCCTGTGACCTCAACAAATGTATCATGGGTAGAAATATCTTGTCCTGAAGGCGGATCCATTTCTTATCACTTTAAGCTATTTAACCATGAATTTAAAATGGTTAAATTTGATTTATTCATTGTTAAAGGGTGTATTCTTCATGCTTGTACCCCTTGATCATCCCTGTGCTCTGTAAGTAATCAACGATAAGATCATAGACTGAATTGTATGAGAATTTCGCGATTCTTGACTAATGTATGCAAAACAGTGATGTAAATTAAGAAATGGATAGACAGCACAGAATGAGAGAACCGTTCGAAAAAAATGTTATATCGAAAGGGAACTCATTCATTATTATGGCTGTCATTATTATTTTCCGGTTTTGTGTCTCTAATTAAGTGCATTGCGATAGTGTTTCATAGAATAGGAGACCGTCTAATAAATGGCACACATATGGCATAAGTGACTAAAAATGCATTTTTGATATGAATTAATTATATTCATAAACAATTGTCAGTTGACTGAAAATTCCTCGCTATATATGAAACACTATTTTTAATTATTGTCGACGTTTTTGAGCGACAGATAGAGAAAGCATTGATTCTAAACATAAAAGTATTTTTAAACAATTAATTATTTGAGTGTAAAATCCATTAGAGTTTCACGAAATCACAAAAAGTTTATAATATTTGAGCCTTAAGTGAAATACAAGAAACAGTTAAAGAGATTTTTCGATTTGGTTATTAATTTTTCGGTTTCGGTGATGTGTGTGTGTGTGTGAGTGTGTGTGTGTGTGTGTGTGAGTGAGTGTGTGTGTGTGTGTGTGTGAGCGCACACGCAAAAGGTCCGCAATTATATTGACCCCAATCATAATCTGTGGCCATAAATCATATTAAACGCATTGTGACATTGCATTGAGGATTATTTGCTCGTTTGACTCCTAAATTCATTGCTCATCCCGTTTTTCAGCCCAATATTATATCCCTATAACATGACTGACCGAAAAAAGATTTCTAAAGACAAGAGTTTTACGTTTCTTATTATTATTCTGTGACCTTCTCTGAGGCCAATAGTGAAAAGCACTTACTTTTTAAAAATAAACTAAACTATGCATTAAATGAAGAATTGAAGTGAAAATTAATGAGAAAATCTCTTTTATCTATTTTTTAGACAAAGAGCCCACACAAGACATTAAGGTTTAAAAATCTTAAATCTCTCTCTCTCTCTCTCTCTCTCTCTCTCTCTCTCTCTCTCTCTCTCTCTCGCACTTAAAACTGAAAGATTAAATTAAAATTTTATTTTTAATCTTGCCAAATTCATTAGAAATGCAAAGTGAATGTATTTGTAACAGTTTTTTGTCCAAAATTTATGGTTAAATAAGTGTAACTTTTTTTTGCAAAACAGTCGGTATTTAATATCTGTTTGAAAATCACAATATATTCTTGTCATGAATTTTAGCGAAACTCACTTTTTAGCTCCAATTTTGAACTCAAATACACATAATATG
Source organism: Eupelops occultus (assembly GCA_034695605.1). Classification (NCBI taxonomy): domain Eukaryota; kingdom Metazoa; phylum Arthropoda; class Arachnida; order Sarcoptiformes; family Phenopelopidae; genus Eupelops; species Eupelops occultus. The sequence goes on along the minus strand of JAQFZI010000067.1, from coordinate 2,611 downwards.
TAATACTTTAAGAAATGGATTTTTGAGATAAAAAGCGACTCATTTTTTAAAAGGCATAATAAGAAAGGGTTGAAAACAAATCAGAAATCAAGTATTTGTTAGGGTTTGAGGCCATTTAACTCGAAATCCAGAGTAAATTCCTGGATACTAACTGTGCCCACAAATCAATTATTTAAATCATAATTGATTTTAAACTTCAAACTTTACAATAGAAATGTATAAGAAATTGAAAAATTTATAATTAAATCCAATTATAATGTTTTAGAGGAAAGCCTTTTTTCTAAATTTACAACAAAAACATTACAGAAATAGCTTTGAAATTATGTCAAAATGATTACAAATGAATTTCATTAATGATTTATTGATCGGATTATTATTTCTTAAGGAAAATAAACTACTTTTGCATTTAATGCAAAGAATTGAGAGTAAAATCTATTTCTTTCTTATTATCAAAAGATTTGATTAAATATAAGGTTTAATACAAAGAAAGAGAACTCCACTTATATAACAAAAGTGATGCGCAAATCAAAACTTGAAAATCATTGGTCAGAACCCACCCATCCCTCTGGCAATTAATCGATGAAACGATTACATTGACTTTGTTTAGCTTTTTTATGAATTCGCATAATATTTATGTCTTAAATAAAAGTCTCAGTTATTTTGCAGTCAATATATTTGACTCAAAAATTATATTAAAATTCATTTACTTATAAGCAATGGTTTGAAGAGTATTTATATCTCATTCTTATGGACTAATAGTTGTTTGTTTTATAACCGAAAACATCCAATAATTATAAATTCCTATATATTTGTTGTGTAGAGAGAAATACTACGGTTTGATGAGCTCTAGAAGTGTAGTGCTGTGCGGATAGCGTGACTGCCTTAAGAAATATTAGCCAAAAAATCACTCAAAATTCATTCAAATTGTATAAATAGTAAATTCAGTCAGCAATAGGACTAGGAACTGACTGACTGTCCTATTATACTGTTCTATCTCTCTCGGCTCTCTCTCTCTCTCTCCCTCTCTCCAAATGTTTACAATAATTTTGAAACGAGGAATGTTTTAAATTATAAGAAAAACGGATTTCAATTCATGAATACATAATTGGATAAAACAGTAATTAATCTTAAGTTTCAATCAATATTTCAAAAGTTATTCAATCATTTGAGTGAAGCAGAAGAAAATAATTTGAATTTTTTCTCTCCTAAGAGACAGAGAAATGCATTTGAATTAATCTGAAATAAGAAAACTATTGGGAATTAATTCTTCTATTTATAAAAACTAATTAATCAGAAATAAGAAAACTATTCATCAGTATTTAAAAGTTGAATATTTATTAAAATAAACTCAATTCTCAGCGAATAATCAGTAATTTTTAGTTTTTTAGTCAAATGATTAAAATTAATCATTTGATGACTAAATTTATAGTTTTATTTCTGATTAAAACAAATGGTTTAAGAATTATTGAACTTTTTTATTATCAAAAATCAAAGATAAGCTAATATTGAGGTTAGGCTAAGAAAGGCTAAGAACCAAACATACGCTTATTTAGATAACAATTATGTTTTAAACAAAATTGTAGATAACTCTGTAATCCAGTGATAACCAGGATAACTATAAAAAGGTTATCTCTAAATTCAAACAAAAATAGCCAGATATAAGTCTTTTTTAAAGAAAAGTAATTGTAGTTCACTATTAATTATATTCTGAGTCTAAGTGGAGGCAGTAATTAATAACTTTTAGATATCTTTACAGATGATTAATTTGAGTCTTCATTCAATCAAAAGCTCAGTTCGTTTGATAGATAAAGACGTTTACATCAAATTTCGTAGAAAAAGACAAATTTTTACAAAACTTTTTTTTTATTTAAATTATAATAATCTGATAGTTTTGAAAACATGTAAAATAAACGAAAAAATAGTTGTTATGCGGTTCACAAATATAGATATTAATCAAATCAATCGATATCTCGAATGTTATATAAGTTTAATATTTCATACAAAAGAAAAAATTACTGAAATTTTTCAAATTTTTAATAAAATATTTGAAGCAAAAAAAATAGTTAAAAATTTTAGATATAATTAAATTAATTTAATATAACTTGTATTCAAAGTTAATGACTGAATGGCTTTGACTCAGAAATGGGTTGTCTTTTAAGACTCTCTGTTATTGACGTAAATTCAGATTTATTTCACTTCTCGTCTGAAAAGAAAATTTTCTTCACTTCAATACATAATTGGATTAAAATAAGGAGTTTTTTCTTCTGTAGAAAAAAAAGTTTAATTTTATAGTTAATAAAAGTGAAGCAAAAAACTATTTTGAGTCTAAAAAAGTCGTTTTAATTGTCAAATGAAAATTACCCCTTAAATCAGTTGAAGAGCAAAAAGATTTTAAACTTAACTTAGATTTTCTCTATTAAAAGATTGGATAAGAGGACAGACATTAGAGATGGTAAGAACAGGGGAAGAACTGGACATTTATTTCTTCTGTGATAACATTTAGATTATATTTGGATTTTTCTTTTGCTTTAATTATCTTCTATTTTTCGAGAGAGAGGGAGAGGAGAGGAGAGGAGAGAGGGAGAGGAGAGGAGAGAGAGAGAGAGAGAGA